>SNQJ01S0125758.1:2998-16443 GCA_010110895.2 Picea sitchensis | reverse complement strand
ACATGAACACATGGATTGAATTATTAAGAAATTTAAATTCATTTTGAAAATCTCGGTATGCTGAAATAATTCATATGTAAGGATTGATAAATTCCTTTTACTTCATATTATGGAATAGATCAATATGATTTAATTGTTAGTATGCCCAATTTTGAAATTGTTTGGAGCCACTACAAGTGTTCAATGAAAATGTGTGTGCATGAGGAACTAACAAGTTGCTTGGTTGTGTGAAGATGGAATTGCAAGAAAGATGGTATTGGATGTGGCAGTGTTGTGTATAAATTCATAAATGCGAACATAAACAAATCTCTCTAGTTCAGACACCCGAAACTAGAATAAAACAGGACAATATCGATTCCTTTCCTTAGGTTTAGAATTGAAATACGAGTAGATAAGTAGTTCATACCTTTTTATCCAAAGGTTTCTTTCATTAATTGAAGCTCCAAATTCGATCCCAAATTCTTTTTCTACAGAAATGTGTAAGGATGAAACAGAACAAGTGAAAGAAACAATACAACACATATTTCAATAAATATATGTAAATGGCCAAGGAAAAATACAATAAAGATGATATACCAGCTTTATGGGAAAGGGAAAATATAATTGTATTAATAAATCAAGAAGCAAATTACAACAAAGCCTTCGCATTGACAAACTCCTTCCACTAGTTCAATGTTCCAATACCCAAGTAGCCTCTATAAGTGTCATCACCATCTCTTGAACACTTTAGCCCAAATCTCTTAAGACCAAAATGAAGTTCACAAGCTCTCATTTACAAACCAGGAGCTATTCTCAATTCACCATTATTTTACTATCCATTACTTATTATCCTCTCCCTTTAGAAGATGCCTCCATTTATAGATTGGAGAGGAATCCATGAGGAGTTTAGTATGAGACATAAGGATCTCACTAAATCAGGAGAGATGGGTGAGATCCAAACCAATTCGCAAACAACTCATCATCAAAGTTTCTCTTATAGAAGCTTCAAGAATTTCTTCTTTTTTTGCACGTACAAATATTGCCACACCCTTAAACCTCAGCAAGATGTGACATTGTCGCACCTCCCAGTGATACAACATGCGACAAGTGAAGTTGTCGCACCTTGCTAGAAAGAAACAAGCGACAATCTTGTAATTTAGGGATTTTTTAGAGTTGCTCCTTCCCAAGAAGACTTTCTATCAATTTTCTTCCAAATTTTTATGCTTTAGATGTCAAAGAATAGGCAGTATCACTTGCTGCGACAAAATGTTGTATAACAGGTAGCAATATAATTCCATAAGGAAGACCGATGCATGTTGGTTGCAAAAGAGACAAATTGCGATGAGAAGGAAATCTCAGGCTTGTGGAATCTGGTTCCAATGTGGAACATATATGAAAATGAAAAATGTGAAATTGGAAATCTGTGGGTAAAAACTTTGAAGAAAATTTGATTGAAATTGATGATAGTATCTCATGGTTACTGTATGCATGTGATATAGGTGAGATGAAATATCTATCCTAGAGAGATAGATGATGGATGTCAAGATGGAAAGCATGGAAATGGCTACTTTTGTGACATGAGAACCCTATCATATTCCATGATCACCATAAAAAATGTTGTGTTGTGGTAGCACGAGCCAAAGGGACGCCTCGACAAAGAAAGCTAGAGGGATGCCTCGTTTGTAAGACTTGGTGAAGTCTCTGAAGCTCTTCTTATGCAAGAAATACTTGGAATGCAATATGGATTTCCCAAGGGACTGTATAGCAGTGAAGGGGATGCCTAAGCCTAGGTCTGGAGGGTGAGTGGTCGTAAGGAAGAGGAGACTTTGATAACTCTTGTAAAGTGTTGAATGGGATCATGAGCACAATGGGTATGTCAAGGAAAAATAGTTAGTCGATTAAATGTGACATCCATGTGAATACAAATACATGAAATGCACAGATAAGTAATGTGTTGTTACAAATATTTTCTCTTGAATCCTAGACAACAATGAAATATTTATGCATAAAATTGTGATCAATATGCTTGTTGTTTGTAATGGTTGTAAGCATGTGTTATATGCCAAGAGTCTGGGAAAGGACCAGAACAATAAGAGGGAAACATTGTTGAAGTAGATGAAAGTTAAATGCATGGCAGGTGTTGTTGAGAAGAACACCAAGGAAAGTGTTCCTTTTGGATGCAGAGGGGATAGTAATACCCCATTTCTAAAACCCCTGATTATATGTAATTAATAATGTTGATGATTTACAAGGCATGGCATACAATTATTGTAATTGTATTTCATTTGATTAAAAATACCAACCAGTTGATTGTGGGGGTGAAGCCTTAAAAGTACTAGCCATGATACCACTAGAGAAAAGAGTGAGGAAACATAGAGAGGGGGTTCATCATGCAAATATGACCCAAGCCTCCTTACTGGAACACTAAATATAGAAATAATAATTTATTTTCCTGGTTCCAAGACAAATCAGTTAATGAGGAAAGATTGGTGGTTGAACAACCAACCACCCTCAATGAATGGGAGTATGGGGGGACTGGTTAGGAAAACATAAATTGTCAGCCCGAGGTACAACAAAGTACCCATTTTATAATCCCCAGTTTTACCCCATGGGTTCCTTCTAACAGAAGGAATAGGACAAGTCAAGAACCTTCATGTGTGGGGGGAGGCATGCAAGAGAGACACACGAGGATTAGAATAGGGGAGCGAGCCCATGAATGGGAAAAGAGAGAGATAAGTCCCAGAGGAAGATTTTGGTTGTAGGACCCAACTAAGATTCTAGGAACACGACCTGAGCAAGAGGCCACGAGCTTGATGCTGGGAGGGAATCTGACAAACCTCGATGAGGTTTGGGCTAGGTGGGAGAATTGGATATTTTACTAAGAGTGAAGTAATCTTCACATACTAATATCCCTGGGAACCTGAGCAAGATTCCTTGGAGGTATCATGTCTTGGAATGGGGGTGGCCTGCTGCCGAAGTCATTGAGCTATTAGAGCCTATGGTTGGGTGGAAAGGATTCCCCCACAGTCAGTTGGCTAATTAAATTCTTCACATAACAAATAATTAATTGTATAATCTATATAGTAAATAAAGAAATCAATGATGCATATAGATGTATTTATGGTTGCTTTCTAATTATCTCAATTGTTGAAACTGTTGTTTCATGGAAAACCCTTATGTTAATATAACATGTAATAGACATGTATTCTTTATGCCTTGTTTAGAATATATAGATTAATATGAAGTTATGATGCATGGAATTGTATCCCTAATTGTACAAGCATGTTAATGGATGGAGTGTTGTTCCATTTGGAATTTCTTATGCACGAATTCCTTGGACATTTGAGTACAAGAAACTTGCATATTGTTGTGATAATTCACAAGGAACAATAGTCGTCGATATGGAGATGTGAATCGATTTCGACCCTCTAAGATGAGCTAGATATACTCATTAAGAAACCTTTTGTTAACTGTGGTGAGGTGACAACCATGGGATCGATGGTCATAAGAGAAATGGTCATCTGATTAAATCTGGTGCGGTCCTGGACATCATATCCTGGAGCATCGGGAGTCCCTTTTGGGTTAGGTTCCATGCTCTTTGATATACCAACACTTGGTGGACTAGGGTCTCGCCCCTGGATCCTCCCCTATCTCCTTTTATATTAAGAGACAAAACCGTTAGACGAGAATCTCTAACCATATTCATTGGATCATAGGATCAACAAATTTCCACCATTAACTTATTGCTTAAGCTCAAGAAAGTTTATGTGCCAGAGTACCGGGACCTAGGGAATCTCTCCTTGTTCATTCTACCTTAGACAAACCTGGTACTCTTGTATCCAAGTGGGTCGATTCATCGGAATGTCAGAATTAGTGTTTTGGTAAAGTGATGTGCCAAGCGTTAAATGGAGTCGGTGGCCCAATGGTTCGGTACCCCGATGGATCAACGTTTCAAGAAAGTTTTCATCCTTCCCTCGTTAACTTAGAATGGAGGAGAATGATGTCACCCTAAATCTATGTGCAAAGGATATGTGTTAGCACCTGGTTGGATGACTAAATTGCTCTAACAATGATGTGAAGATCATGTCAATCCACATGGGAGGTTCCACATGTCATGCAGATTCGACACCTTCAGGGGCAACCCTGATGGGATACGAATGCCACATTTCATTCCAGGTGGTAGACGATGATAGGTCCATGTATCATGTAGGATGGTTGGTTGTGGAAACACCACGTGTTTGTGATGTCCTCAAATTATGGTGGTTGGATCTATAGTCCGAGAGATCTTGGTCTTTGATCTCTTTACCAAGCTTAATAGGGATTTCAAGCACCCGAAGTATCAGACACTAGAATATTACCAGGTATTTGTGCAGTGTGAGAAAATCTGACGGGTCAGTTCCCAGTATGTCGATAGGTCGATAGAAGAGTTCTGACCGGGACAGGGTTCTAGGTGTCGAACATCGGATATTGGGGGTTTTGATAGAAGGTATGAAGGGTAGTAAATCCTGGTGGGTGGTGGCCTGATACTCGATAGGACAAGGTTCCCGGGGAAGGTTTTGTGTTTCCTTTGTAAGGTATTCACATAAGAGAATTACGTCAGGACAATGTCATCCAACCTTGATTGGATGATCTTTTGGTACGATGAAGATGATGTAAACACCCGTGTCAGACCAAGTGGGAGGTCCACATGTCAAGCGCATTTCATGACATGTGGCATGATGACTCATAATTCTTAGGAAAATATCTATGTAGAGAATGGGTGCCACGTGTCACGTGGTGATGGTGCCACATGTAACGAAATATGGTAGGTATGTGGTGGATACACACCACGTGTGATGTTAGGTGGTATGTCATGGAAGTGCCACATGTGCGAGGTGCCAACATGGACACCGAACCGAGCACTTGGAGTTGGATTGAGTATTGGTTTACCCAGGGATCAATATCGAAGTACCCCAGTGGACCGATATCCCAACACCTTGGTATATTAGATATCATGAAAGTGTAGAAAGGTATGTCGAGGGCCCGGAAGGCCAGTGGTCGGTGACACACCAACGACCATGACAACAGCCACGTCAAAACAAGAAGGTGATGTGTTGTGACACGTTAAAAACTAGATAGAGGGCACAATGACATGGATGTGACATGTAAATGAGTTGGCTTTTGTTCAATAAAGGCCTGAGAAACTTTGAAAGGCCATAACTTTTGATCCAGACATCAAATTAGAGTGTACTTGTAGTCATTGGAAATCTCTTGATGATTAGATGATTATGGCACCCTCAAGAAGAGGTTTTGATATGGTTAAAGGAAAGAGAAATCTGCATACCCCATCCCTTAAAATGGTACTTAGGGAGTTGGGTGTCTTACGTAAAGGTTGCAATTAAGTAGCGAATAGTGTGGATGGATTCTCAAAGGATTGACCATTTTTTGAAATATATCCATGATAGTGCTAGACAAATTCATAACATCAAGATACACTATCTTGATAAGTTTTGAGGAGATTGGATCCATAATGAGAGGCATAATTACCAATGTCTATGGACCCAATGTTATGCTTGGAAATCTATATTTTCTAGAGATATTGCAGAATATAGGAACAATAATAGGTCAGTATAATTACCAATGTTTATGGACCTAATGTTATGCTTGGAAACTATATTTTCTAGAGATATTGTAGAATATAGGAATAATAATAGGTCAAAATCATTAGATCATTGGAGGTGATTTTAACATGATAACCTCATTGGGTGAAAAAAGGGGAGGCATATGACAGTTGGAGGAGGAAAATGCTAGCTTCAAAAAAACCATTATAGAACTAAAAGTAGTGGACATGATGACCAACAATTGTTTTCATACCTAGAACAATAGAAGAAGTTGCATCTGTTAGACATAAGGTTAGATCACTTCCTAATTTCAAAATTCCCCAGCCAATCAATGGGATCTTATCACTATCCCATGAGCCTAACTTGGGAGATTTCGGGGCCACCCAAATCAAACTCTTCATATTTGAGAAATTATGGCTTGATCACCTTTACTTCAAAGAGAATATAAAGCAATGGTGGAAGGAGGTGGATCCATTGAGGGGATCATCATTGTATCAACTTCAGTAGAGGCATAAAATTCGAAAGTCCAAAATAAAACTTTGGAACAAAGTAATATTTGGAAATATATTTCAGGTGTAATGAGATCTAGAAACTAAAATGAATAGGTCCAAACTGCCATTATTAATGAAGGTAGGAGTGATGAGCTCATAATTAAAGAGGAAAATTTGATGGAACAGATAGAAGTAAGGGCAGAGAAAGAAGAAATTATATGGAGGAAAAATTATAGAATCATATGGATTAAAGAAGGAGAAAGAAACATTGAATTCTTCCACAACTCAATGATTAATCAAAATCACCACGATAAAATTGTTTCCTTGTAAAGTTCCCATGGAGAGAAACTGGAAGACCAAAGAGATATTGAAAAGGAGCTCAAATATTATTTCCTCTGACTCCTCTCAGAGCCAAAGGTTGGTAGGTAGAAAGCCATAAATTCCATCTTAAACCGCATCCCTCAGTTAGTAAGTCCAGAAAAAAAATGTAGGCATTATAAGAGAAGCCACCCTTGATGAATTTAAGAGAACAATCATGGAAATGCTAGCTGACAAGTCACCAAGCCCCGATGGATTCATTGCAGGCTTCTTTCAAAATTTGGGTTTTCATTGGTATAGATGTATAGAGAGTAGTGGAAGACTCAAGAGCCTCACAAGAAATCCTCCAAGAATTTAAATCCACTTTCCCCACTCTCATACCCAAGGAAGATACGGCTAATTCTCTAGAAAAATTTAGACCAATATCACTCTACAATGTGATATATAAGATCATATCTAAAGTCATAACCGATAAGATAAATTTGATCATATCTCAAATAACTTACCATAAAGAAGGGAACTATATTGAAGGGTGCTTAAATATTGATGGCATCATCATAGCCCATGAGGTCATCCACTCCCTAAAATATAACAAAAAATTAAGCATGCTTATCAAACTTAACATGTTCAAATCTTTTGATTATTTAAATTGGGACTTCCTAGTTCAAATGCTAACCATGTGTGACTTAAGGTAGATTTGGGTTAAAAATATGGTCTCTTTATCTTTTTTCTTGTTGACGCTTGAATCTGTCAGGACCGAAACGACAACCTCACGAGAACATTGGTCCCCCTTCGTCTTTAGAGAGGTGGTACTCCTCTTGGGATAAAAAATATATCTGTGATATCTTGGATTAGGAGAATGCTAGGGAGAAAAACCTAAATCTTTATTGCTTGATATTATGAAATAAAATGGTTCTTCAATAACCTAAAGACAATATTTATGTGCAACAAAAGTTTTTTTACCATAATAAAAGATTGAAGGAGGGATTCAACGTCATAATTAAATCGTGATTAGCATCATACACAATCTTCTTCATCATATATAAATGCATCCATATCTTCTTCACAAGAAATAGGAGAGATTGATTTGATCATCTAAAAGAGTATTTCTATCAATATCAAAAGAGAATTTGATAGGTCAACCTAAAATATCTCATGCTTAAAACTCAAAGTTACAAGATACAGTCAAGATCAACCCCGAAGCAATTCTTTGTGGAGTTTGTTCATGAGAAATGTTCTTCATTACCAAAACTTTGACAGCCATGTATGTGGTTGCAAATACTCCATGATCATACAAGAAACGTTTGTAGAAGAATACAAGAAAAACACTCAACAACTCAACCTTGTGCCCAACTCTGAGATTCAAGCATAAAGCTATTAGAAGTGGTGTAGAAGAATAGAAAGAATGGAGAAGATTGAGATTTATTTCTTTTGATCAGAAGCTTGATTTTTTATCCATGGTTGTACATTCTTCTTCCTATGATATTCTTCCCTTCCCCTCTAACAATATTGATTATTGGAACCCTTGATGAAGCCTCTCTTTTCTTTTTAAGAAGATATTTTCTAACTACTTGAGTAGTTAGGGTTTTCTTCCTCTCTTGAAATTCCCATACACGTTTCTTCTTGAAAATTTCCATTTAATTAGTGTCTCATTAATTCCTCATTAATGAAACTATATCATCAATATATACATATCTAAAATGGGTCCCTTTCCCTTTTTAATAAATTTTTTTAAATAAACTTTTATTTTCACAATTTAATTAATATCCCATTTAAAATAGGAGGATTGTGTTTAATTTTTTTGGGAATTATAATCAAATTTTTATGCATGTAAATCACTTATTAATTTATATTCATCTTCTTATATTTACAAATATATAATTTTTTTACAAATCCATCGCCCGGATCTCAAGATATGAGCTCGTGAAGTTAAGTTGTCACGCAGGCCCATTAAAAATGAATTTGACTGATATTTTAATTTTTGAGAAAAATATATCAACTTTCGACACTTGAAACATGTACCACCATGTTCTAAGTCAAAATATATTTCCAATGGTATAACTTTTGCGTGATTCTGACACTCAGAGCTCAAGTTATGGCCTATGCAAGATCGTGACTCAACCATTGTCAATCTAATGTCTTAGGGCAATCTCAGCCTTTGATTTCAAATTCATTTCTCCCTCTTTGACATTTCTACTTTTTATTCATAAATATTTTCCGAAATTCATTGGGATATTACAAATATTCATGGTATACAATACTAAGTGTTTCATACACTTAGTAAGAAACAAAGAAGAGAAGAAATTATGGAGATTGGAAAGTTGTTGAATAAAATAATATTTTTTTGGAATCTCGTCATCATCCACCTCATGCCCAGTCAGCATTGAGTCATTGTCAATTCATATCCCATGTGCCAAAAAATCATTAGATGCCAAATATAACCAATAATATTCCACCATATGTCGCAAATTGTATGTTTCCACGTGTCTCCAATGTTGAGTTTCCATGTGTCATGACCTCATTCATTGCCATGTGTCATATTCTCATTCATTGGTTTTTATGCCTTGGAATAGCTTTTAGAATTTGGCTAAGCATGGGATATGGGACGAGAGGGGAGGAGGGAAAATTGTGGGTAGAGGAAGTTGAGGGGGTAGTATGTAGGCTTAGGGGATGGACGAGAGAGAATTCGAATATAAAATTTTCATGAACCCGTCAACCTAGGAACACGCGAACCCGTGGTTGTATAGATGATCAAAAATATACTAAGTTTAGAGGAACGGTCGGTCGGACTCGCATGCAAGAGGAATGAAATACTTTGGAGCTCGGCACCTATGACAAGGTTGATGGTCAAAATGTAGATCACAGAACTTGGGGTGCAAAGTGAAGGTCACGGAAAATGGAGAGTGAGGGCTCGAACCCGTGAAACTAAAAAAATGGCTAAGTGTTACAACGGACTTCTGAAATAAGCAAGTGGGTTTAAATGAAGGCTAGCCAACCCATGAACCCGTGAAACTGAAAAATGACTAAGTATAGTAACCAAAAAGGGAGAAAAGAAGGGATAAAAGAAAAAGGGAATAAGAGTAGGTGTAGAAGAGAGAAAAGAAATGGAGTAAGGAAGTAGGTAAAATAGAATGTGGAAGGAAAGAAAGGAAGCAAAAAATGGTCTCAACATTGCTCTATCCTTGTTAATGGTTCCCTTGCCCCCTTTTTCGATCCATGTTGTGGCATCAGATAAGGGGATCCCCTCTTTCCCTTTTTTTTTATTCTCATGATGGAAAGGTTGGGAAGAATCCTTTTTCATGGCGTTGCTTCAGGAAATTTAAAGGGCCTTAAAATTCATAGTGATGCTAATCCACTTTCCCACCTTCACTTTGTAGATGACATTATCCTTATGAACCATTCTTCAACCAAGAAGGCAACATCTATCAAATTAATCATGGACACATTTTTTTTAGCCTGTGGAACCCTTATTAATCTAGATAAATTCATTATCTTCTTCTTCAACACTCTGTTTATTACCCAATGCAACATAGTGAGAACCCTCAGTTTTCAAAAAGGGACCCTTCCTTTGAAATACCTAGGAACTCCTCTCATTGAGAATGCACTGAGAAAAATCTCCTAGGAGGACCTTATCTCTAGCTTGAATATAAACTCAACTCCTAGACCTTCAGATCATTTAACCTTCCCGACAAATTGACTTTACTCAAATATTTCCTTCAGTCTATGCCTCTATACCTCTTCTCGGTTTTGGCAGCACCTTCCAGGATTCTTAAGCCCATAAAAAACCTACAAAGATCCTTTCTATAGAGGAGTCCTAAAAAAGAAATACAATGGGTATGTGTGGCCTAGGATAAAGTTTGTCTTCCAAAATATTTAGGAGGCTTAGGATTTCATGACCTTTGGACCCTCAATAAGGTCTTGGAAGTGAAGATCTAGTGGAGGTGGCTCAATAGAAAGGATGAGTTATGGGTAAAAGATGGCACAAAAAATATGCAAGAGATGTGGAAGAACAAGACCTCATAAGAATGGAGGGATTCATCAAGGTTCATTGATATGGACCAATGCTTGGAAAAACAAAACTATACTCCAAAATTAGTGAATCTGGGAAATCAAAGATGGGAACTCTACTCACTTTTGGGATTACTCTTGGTAGTAGCAAGCACAACCATGTAGACAAGCAGAAATTTTATATGTCATAAATCCATCCCACACCTCAAACTAGCATTTTATCGATCAATATTGGGAGGAAAGGCCGGATACATAGTACATTGGTTGATCTTGGAAACCAAGAGATACCTAGCCACTAACAATCACTCAAGTGGGAGGAGAACTGTTGGAAGGAAAATTGAAGAAAAGAAAGATCAAATTTAAAGATAATCATGATAATCTTAGATGGGGACATATAGGAGGAGGGACTTTATTAATCAAATAAACTTACATAATGGACGCAGAGCACATCTTACATAAAATTGATAACATTTGGAAGCATGTTTGGAACCTAGGAACATGGCCAAAGGTATCCACCTTTTTTCAATTGTTTTCTAGCTAGAAAGTTTAACTTGTGACAATTTGAAAAGTTTAATTTGTGACATCTTACTTTAGTAAATTAATTTAACTAAAGGAATTATTAAAGTAAAGTGATTTTTATAATCAAAGTTAGTTTAATTTAATTAAATGCTAAGGTTATTAGCATTAGTTAACTAAATGAATCTTAGCCATTGATCTCAATTGAGTTGAGATATGATCTCAAGTGAGTTGAGATCTAATCTCAACCATTAATCACTTTGGAGATTAGGGTTATATTTGATTCGGTCATAACTCAATATAATAAAATAAATGCAAGGTGAAGCAGAAAGATATCCATATGGAGAACAGAGAAGAACGTTTTCTCTAGTACTTGAGTCATGAAGGACTGTGATTCAAGGGGATAAAAATAAGGAGAGAAAAGAAGGAATTTTTCTCAAGTGCTTGAGTCACAAAGTATTGTGATTCAAGGGGATCTCAGCTAGGTGAAAAAGGAATTTCATCTATATATCAAGTCTAAAGGATGAAAGTGAAAAGGTGCAGGAAGAGAAGAAAACTCAGCCGCTAGAAATCGAAGGACAAATTTTTGGGTAGTCCAGCAACATCAGTAGCTACAGTTGTAGGTATAATACGTACATATATGTGGAGCATCATTGTACAGGTAGTATTGGGCATGTGTGTACGTGTGATACAGGTCATACAATGCATGTATATATGCATCGTATAAGTAATACAAAATGTGTATGTATGCATAGACAAGGTTGCAAGGGCGTGTACATACGTGTAGGCAAGGTAGCTTAGGCATGGGTGTACATGAAGACAATAATGGTTGGACATGTATGTACACACTACACAAGTTGGGTTGGGCACATATAGATCGTACAGGGTCGTTCAAGGAAAAATTGAGTAGAGGATTTCTTCAGGGCCTGAGTTGTCAGGTTTGTTGTATTTGTATTTTTCCTTAGCGGGCCATTTTCCTAGTAAGGGAGCCCTTGTAAGCTTGGAGTCATTATTAATGAAAATCTTATTTGAAGAGCATAATTTATGTGTGCATGTGTGAAATTTGGTTTCCAATTTTCTTACGTTGTTTTATTTCCATACGGTATATTTTATTATGTGTGTTGTAATGTATTTATCAACAAGGAAAAACACAAGGTAGTAAAGTATGTAGGTCTTGGGGATTAGAAAATTAACATGGTATCAGAGTTTGCACTCTGAAAAGGAGATCAATTTCAAATACACAACATTTTATGACAGTGGATCTATTAGATCTTATTTGCAGCAGTGGGTGTTTAAAGGACCAAACACATATCCACGGTATTTTGTAATAGATTTGTTCAAATCTACAAATCTATAAACCAACAATGAGAGACATTGAGTGCTTGAGCCACAAAGGATTGTAACTCAAGAGGATATCAGCAAGGGTGAAGAAGGACTTTCATCTAGACATCAACTCAAGAGTCAAGATCTAATTGGATTCAATGACTCATAGAGAGAGAAAAGAAGGAATTTTGCTCAAGGATATCTTAGCAAGGGTGATAAAGGAGATTCACCTAGAGATCAACTCAATCTAAAGGAGAAGAGAAGCAAGTGGGTAGAAACAAATATATCTCATAAAAAGGACATATATGGGAAGATTTGAGCAGTAGATCTGAGTCATAGGAGCCATAGGAATAGGCCATGTAGGAGTCGTAGCAACATCATATGCATAGAGCAGACATCCAGGGTGCTTATATATAATCTAGAATGGTGTTACAGGGTGTGTACATATGTGTCGGACCAGTAATTGTGGGAACGTACATGCACATAATGTAGTGGACATAGGAGCGTACATACACGGAGGGAATTGGAAACAAGTGCATACATACATGTTGTACAAGTTGTACAAGGCACGTACAGATCATACAGGATGTTAGTACAGGGATGTAAAGCAGGGGCAGAGGCATTCGGATGCAAAATTTGGCTGTATTTTTCTATTTATTTTCTCACTGGGTGGAAAATATGACAAAGGCACAGACCTATTCAACATTCTAGCGGAGAAGGACTCGGGGATCCATGTGGATCTTGGTGATGATGCCAAGTATGTAGTGAAGTGATCCAGGTGGATATTGGTGGCCACCCACCTATTCCAACTGGCTCCTCTTTTCATTTTTTAGTGCAGCACGTGTTGGACACACCTACAACACTTAGAGGGGGGGGTGAATGAGTGTGGGGATATTTTTCCCAAAACTTCCCTCTTACACAAAAAATCCTTAGTTAACATTGAACATTTGCTCATTACTCATTGCTGACATTTATAATTAGTTCGATGTGAATACATATCAGCAACATATCATCAACAAATCATCTCCACAAGGATCAAAAAGAACACAAGATGTATATACAATTTTTCTTTTTATTATGGACTTCAATCCGGGGGTTTTTCAGCAACAACTAAATAGAGTACAACTCTACAAGAGCACCAACTCTATATGAAAGAATCATCTTACATTCTCAGCACCAACTGAGATGAGGCAACAATCCTCAACAGATA
>SNQJ01S0125756.1:4127-27833 GCA_010110895.2 Picea sitchensis | reverse complement strand
GGGGGGAGATAGAGGGGGGGGAGGGAGAGATATTAGGTGGGGGAGATAGATAGTGGGTGGGAGGAGGAGATAAGGGGGATAGACAAGGTGGAAGGGAGAGAGATTAAGGGAGGATATAATGGAATTGAGGGAGGGAGGATGGAAGAGAGAGGGATGAGGAATAGATAAAGAAATGGAGGGGGAGAGAGAGTGGGAGAGAGAGGGGGGCTGAAAGAGGAGGAGATAGAGGAGGAGAGAGAGAGGGTGGATGGAGAGAGATAGTGGGTGGGGGAGAGAGGGGTGAGAGAGGAGGAGAGAGGGGGGTAGAGAGATTGGGTCGAGGGAGAGATAATAGGGGAGTGAAAGAGGGGTGTAATACCCATCGGTCGAGCCTCATTTGTAAATGTAAATACAATTGTACTTCAACTGGTGAGTTATTTGATATCATGTTGTGTGCACCTTCTATGGTATAGTGCGCACATATAATGTGCACTAAAATGATGATGTGTGCACATTCTAGGATACGAGTCGAAACAAACTTAAGTGCATGTGATTTTGAGGCTACAGAGACTTTGTGTATTTGTTGTGTTTTAAGGCTGGTGAGCAAAGTTGCAGAAACGAAAGTATATATGTAATGTAAATGTAAATGTAATCACACACAAATATTAATGAAAAAAATATCACTCTCACAAACCAACCATGTAAAAGAGTATGGGGGACTAGACTCTACCAGTTAGGGAAACGAAGATAAAAGTTAAGGATAAGGGGATAAGCTAGGGATCTTAAGCCAAAAAGGAATATTATATTAATATTCCTTAAAGTATAAAGTATGGATATTATTTTATCCTAATTTCTAAGGATGGGCACAAGTGGGATAAAGTAGTTCTCAACATGACAAGTGTCAAGTTGGGAACATGCATACATATAGTTTGGACATAGTTCATTTTCCATTCATTCCATCATCACGCACTCACTCATTCAACTGTTCTACGTAGCTTCATGTGACTGTACCAGTACCCATACCCATACGCATACCTGTACTTGTACCTGTACCTAGTTATCTTGGTAGTTGGACTAAATAGGCAGGTTCTCATGCCCGTGGGATATTGAAGAGGCAGGTTTTCAATCCCATGATAAATTCTCTCTAGGTGATAGAATTGTTGGGAATTGATTTCTCGAAGGTGCCAAACTGCTCTGAGACTTCGAGTTCGACCTGTTTCTGAAGCCTTGGAAAGGAAGTGGGGTAGCGAAAGGACTATTGAATAGAGAAGGGGCACACTTCCTGGGGTGGGACACACATGTGGGGAATGAGGGACTGTAGGATGTTAGTTCACCTTGGCACCTATGACCATTTTTTTCCTGTTGTCTGAGATACATTAGCTTGGTTAGGAATTCCTTTACTCGGGTGGAGTTTAGTCCTAGCACAGGGGTGACCCATTGCTGATAGTTTTAAGCGGTGTGTTCTAAGGTTGGAAGGAACGTGGAAGGCCTGCATGAATTTGGTGATATTTTTACCAAGATAAGTGTAAATTGTGTGTTAAATTACATGTTGAATTATTATGTATGTGTTTATTTTTATGGGATTTTTCTTATGCGTGTTTCATGTGTATTTTTTTATTATTTTGTATGAATATGTGCATTTTCATAGTTTCTATATGTTTTAATTTTGTATACAGTTCAAAAATGTTATGTGGCATAGCCCAGTTGGATTATGGGGATGCTACAATATGGTATTGGAGCTCCAGTTTTCAACACGAAGCCTAGATGGGCCGAGAAAGTTCAATTGAAGAAAAATTTCATAGAGAATTCATTTTGAAGTGGCCAAATTTCAAGTTATAGTGCATCTATGGTAAAAATGAGAAGTAATTGCATGGAATTGGGAAAAATCCCCAATTTTTGTTGTTAAATCATGGGCAAATTGAGAGAATGGGCCATGTGGTGAGATATTCTTAATTCAATATCTGTTATAGAAAATTCAGACCTTGAATTGGTGGAATTTGAAGTTATAGGGAAGCCATGAAATATGGAGTGAGATTAGTTAATTAACATTCTCAATTCGTGAATTATGTTTGAAAAAAAAAGTGTTCCAGGAATGCCAAGCAACAACGATTTGTTGTTGCAAAGGTTGAACTAGCGTTATCAGTGTAAAACTGAACAATTTTCATAGTTGCAAAATGTCCATGGTGAAAATTGAGATTTTTTTTGAAAAAGCCCCAATTTCTGCAGAGGAATTCAAGAGGAATTAATGCACAAAAAAAGCAAGGTGTGCAGGTGTGCACACTAAAAATGCGTAATGCACAGTGAAAATCTTATGATGTGAGGAATATATGAGAGTGTGGTTGCATGTCCGAAAATTTGGTGCTACAGAGTAAAAGTTTGGATGTGCAAAACATATGGGTGTGCACAATTAAATTTGGATTTGTGTGGTGTAGAGTTGGTAATATGCGAAAAATAATTGTGCACGAGTGTACACACTTAAAATCTTGTGTTGTGTGGTGCAGAGTGGTAATGCACGAAAAATAAGGGTGCGCAGGTGTGCGCACTTAAATTTGGCGATGTTGAATTAGTAATGCACAAAAAATAACGGTGTGTAGGTGTGCGCACTTAAATTTGGCGTTCTACAATGTAGAACTGGTAATGCATGAAAAATAACGGTGCGCAGGTGTGTGCACTTAAATTTTTCATTGCACGGTGCAAAATTGGTAATGCGTGAAAAATAATGGTGCACGGGTGTGCACACTATAATTTCTCCTTGTGTGGTGTAGAATTCGTAATTCGTAAAAAATATTTGCGTGCGGGTGTGCGCACTTAAATTTGGCAATGCACAGTGCAGAATTGGTAATGCCTGAAAAATAATGGTAGGTGGGTGTTCGAACTAAAATTTTGCACTGTTCAGAGGAGCACAAGTTAAGCGTAGAAAAATAATAGTGTGCAGATGTGCACACTAAATTTATCATTGTGCGATGCATATTGGGTGATGGATACGTAATATTGGTGCGTGCTGTGTGTGCATGCATAATATTGGCACGCGTGGTGTGCGCAGTATTGGTAGAGCATAGACAAATTTTGTTGGTGCGTACGCAATGTTGGTATGCAATGTATGGAAGTTGAATATGCATGTCACACGATGGTTTAATTAATGGTGTGCATGGAGTACTGCTGCACGGTGGGAATGTACTAAACTTTGGCATCGTGCATCGTATAGAATGAAATGCACGTGGAATATTAGCATGCGATTCAAAAATTGTGGGCAACAGGTATTAATGAATGAACCAAAATTGTGCATTGTAGATATAGGCGTGCGACACAAAAGTAGTTAACACATGATATTGGCATGATAGAGAAGTTATCCACATTGGTTATAGGTGCGCAACGCATGTGCTACCTTATGGTGTTGCTGCACATGCTAAATATGGGTGTAAATTTTTAAATTTTGTGTGTGTGAAGTTATTTGGATGGTCTAAAACAAAAGAAAACTAATGAATTTATGTGACATTTTAGACTGTTTGAAGGTCATATTTATACATTGCAAAAATATCTATTGCAAAAATGTACCCTACTCATCCATTGCAAGAAAGCACCTTACTCATCCTGGAACAACTCGCACTTCATTTTTCAATATTTCAACGTACCTCCATGACCCAATATATTATTTTCTACAATCTCCCTAACACTACACCTTGGTTCCCTTTGTTACAATAGGACTCCAACTCCCTTATACATGGATCCCTCAAAGATTATTGTATTTTGTTGGTCTGACTATCCTCGCTCTCCCAATATATGTTCACCTTCTCCATTTCTGATTGTATTTCTTGCATGTAATACATTGTTGATAATACACCATGGCATATCATTCAGTGTTACATACTTCTATCTATTTTTGTTATAACTTCTTCTAGAGCTTCCTCCACTACATTATCGTTTTTCTCACCTACTCAACCATCTAGGATGACCCACATGTATGTGAGTGATTTAAATAATTCTAGGGCCTTATATTTCTCTCATATGTTGTAGTTTCCCCAATTCTCTCATTCATCATGGATATCCAACTCTCCATCGAGAAGATACCATTCTGACCTGAACCTACATACATTGATCTCTCTCCTTTTATAATATTAGTTCCAACATCTTCACAAAAATGTGTTGCAATAAACATGGAACATGTCTTAGATATGGAGGATCTCTCACATTGGGTACTAGTTCTGATCATTCTAGGCATTTATAGCATTTCCACTCCACCTTTCTTGACTACCAATAATCATTTATTTGACCTTCTTTATGTTCCAACTACAACTACATGGAAAAATCCTTATGGTGGCAATTTCATAAGCGCCCCCTTTTTAGTAGCATTAGTTAGTTCATTCTTCTTTTTCCTTTAGCACCTTCTTATTACTCTCACAAATTTTTAGCAATGCATAACACTTGCCTTATTCACTAGATCACTCATTCTTCAGGGGAAAGATCATCGTCAACTCTTGCAAGAATCACACTTCTCTTATGTGGTTTCATTCTTAAACTAGGAGGAAATTGGGGCTGTTTTCAAACTATACAGAGGAACTGATATGAATAGTCAGGGATTTCTCCCCAAGGAGTAAATTCCACTTATCATATACATAGTAGTTCCAAGCTCATCTAACCTTTACTCTCCAAGCAATTAGAAGCAATTCCATGAAATTGGGAAAACCCCCCAATTTTTGTTGTTAAATTCATGGGAAAATTGAGAAAATTGGCCAAGTGGTGATATATTATTAATTTAATATCTGTTCTAGCAAATTCAGACTTAGAATTGGTCGAATTTGAACAGGGAATCCATGAAATATGGAGTGATATTAGTTAATTAACATTCTCAATATGTGAATTGAGTTTGAAAAAAAAATCGTTCCACGAATGTCAACCAACAATGATTTTTTGTTGCAAAGGTTGAATTGGCATTATTAGAGTGAAATTGAATGAATTTCATAGTTGCAGAATGTTCATGGTGAAAATTGGGAAACGTTTGGCAAAAGCCCCAATTTCTGCAATGGAATTCACGAGGAATTAATGCACACAAAAAGGAAGGTGTGTAGGTGTGCACAGTAAAAATGTTCAATGCACAGTGAAAAGCTTGTGATGTGGGGAAAATAAGAGTGTGTGGTTGTGCGTGCTAAAATTTGGTGCTACAGAGTAAAATTTGGGATGTGTGAAATATCTCGGTGTGCACACTTAAATTTGGAGTTATGTAGTGTAGAGTTGGTAATACATGAAAAATAAAGGTGTGTGGGTGTACACACTTAAAATTTGGCATTGTGAGGTGTAGCGTGGTAATGCACGAAACATAATAGTATGCAGGTGTGCACACTTCAATTTGGCGTTGTGTAGTGTAGAATTGGCAATGCAAAAAAAATAACAGCACAAAGGTGCGTGCACATAATTTTTTCGTTGCACGGTGCATAATTGGTAATGTGCAAAAAATAATGGTGTGTGGGTGTGCGCACATAAATTTGTCACTGTGTGGTGTAGAATTGGTAATGCGTGAAATATAAATGTGCGCGGGTGTGCGCACTTAAATTTGGCACTACATGCTGCATAATTGGGAGTAGAACTAGTTAAGCACGGAAACATAATAGTGCACGGATGTGCACATTAAATTTAGCACTTAGCAGTGAAGATTGGGTGGTGGATGAGTAATATCGGTGCGCCTGGTGTGTGCATGCATAATATTGGCACGTATGATGGGCATAGTATTGGTAGAGCAAAGAGGAATTTTGTTGGTGCACGCACAATGTTGTTATGCAATGCATAGAAGCTGAATATTCATGTCACCTGATGGTTTAATTAATGGTTTGTGCGGAGTACCAGTGAATGATGGGAGCGTACTAAAATTTGGCATCGTGCAACGCATAGAGTGCAATGTGCATGGAATATTAGCATGCGAAACAAAAATTGCGCACAACGGGTATTAGTTCATGAGCCAAAATTATGCGTGGTAGATATAGGCGTGTGACACAAAATAAGTGCGCACTAGATATTGGCACGAAAGAGAAGTGATCCACATTGATTATAGGTTCGCGGAGCATGTGCTACCTTATGGAGTTGATGCGCATAATAAAAATGGCTGTAAAATTTTAAATTTTGTGTGCGTTAAGTCATTTGGATCGTCTACAACAGCATAAAACCAATTAATTTATGTGACATTTTATACTATTTGAAGGTCATCTTTATACATTGAAAAATTATCTATTGCAAAAATGCACCCTACTCATCCGTGGAAAAAAAACACCTTACTCATCCTGGAACAACTCCCACTTCATTCGTCAATATTTCAACATACTTCCATGACCCAATATATTATTTTCAACAATATCCCTAACACTTCACCTTGGGTTCTCTTTGTTACAATAGGACTCCAACTCTCTTATACATGGATCCCTTAAACACTATTATCTTTCCTTGGTCTGACTATCCTTACTCTCCTAATCTGTTTCTCACCTTCTCCACTTCTGATTATATTTCTTGCATGTAATACATTGTTGATAATCCACCATGGTATATCGTTTAGTGTTACATACCTCTGTCTATTTTTGTTATAACATCTTCTAGAGCTTCCTCCACTACATTATTTTTTTTCTCACCTACTCAACCATCTAGGATAACCCACATGTATGTGAGTGATTTAAATATTTCTAGGGCCTTATATCTCTCTCATATGTTGTAGTTTCCCCACTTCTCTCATGCATCATGGATATCCAACTCTCCCTTGAGAAGATACCATTTTGACATGCACCTACAAACATTGACCTCTCTCTTTTTATAAGATTAGATTCCAACATCTTCACAACAATGTGTTGCAATAAACATGGACCACGTCTTAGATATGGATGATCTCTCACATTGGGTACTAGTTCTGATCATTCTAGGCGTTTATAGAATTTTCACTCCAACTTTCTTGACTACCAACAATCATTTATTTTACCTACTTTATGTTCCAAATACAACTACATGCAAAAATCCTTATTGTGGCAATTTCATAATCGCCCCGTTTTTAGTAGCATTAGCTAGTTCATTCTTGTTTTTCCCTTAGCAACTCCTTATTACACTTGCAAATTTGGAGAAATGCATAACACTCGCCTTATGAACCTGAGAACTCATTGTTCATGGGAAAGATCATCTTCAATTCTTGCAAGAAACAAACTTCTCTTATGTGGTTGCATTCTTAAACTAGGAGGAAATTGGGGATTCTTTCAATCTAAACAGAGGAACTGGTATGAATAGCCGCGGAGTTTTCCTTAAGGAGGAAATTTGCCTTAGCATTAACATAGTAGTTACTATCTCATCTAACCTTTAACCAATAGCGCCTAATTAGGGAAGCGTTTCATCATTCTCAACATTTAGTTAAATAAATTTTACTTGATGTGTGAACATGTAGTTGCACTTTTTCAATGTAACCATTGGATGTGTGCAACATTGTATGGACCCATTGTAATCTTATATAAAACTATTGGTGATGATGACTAAAGTAAACAATTTTCCTTTGTAGTTTTTCATATTTTTGTTGCTTCTTTTGTTTTAAAGTTAAGAATCTTTCTTTCCATTCATGTTTACATTATGAGGTTCAAAAACCTTCAAATTTTTATTGTTTCTTTTGTTTTTAAGTTAAAAATGTCTTTCCATTCATGTGTACATTATGAAGTTCAAATCAAATGAAAAAATTAACTTGCTTATACTTTAAATATTAAATATTAGTAAAAATGATAGATAAAAAACACTTTTTAAATAACTTTATATCCTCTTTGGTAAGAGTATGTATAGAATATTTCTGGGAGAAAATGATTACATAAAATTAAGTTAAGTTATATAAGTAATTTGTTATAAACCTTAAATCATCCACGTTGTTAAATATTGAATAAGAAATATGCATGTACATTGACATGAACGTTTACGTGATATGCATCAGATGACCATGTAGATGTGACATCAAGTGTGATAACAGAAAAACACTGCGATTGACATGTCACATGATAAAATAATATAACTGTGGGTTTGTTATTTCATAGTATAAAAGTATATATAATGAAGTAAGTAAATTAATTGTTTAATTATCTAAATGATAAAATTTTATTTTTAAAATGATTGTAGAAATTTTATTTTAAAAACTTTAATTAATTTTAAAATTATATAAATTTGAAATTGTAAAAAGTGTCAACTGTTAAAAAGAAAAAGGTAAAAATATCAAATATCAAATTTTATTATTTTATTTTAAAAAGTTTAGTTAATTTTAAATCATTAAGATTTGAATTTGTTAAAATATCCGTTGTCAAAAAAATAGAAGGCAAAAAGAAGAAAATATCTCTGGAATGAATTATGGTATATTATTATACATTGCAAAAATATGCGTTGCGAAAAAGCGCCTCATTGCAAAAATATCTGTTGCAAACATATAAATTGCAAAAACTCACCGTTAGATTTCAAAAATATCGGTTGCAAAAGAAAAAGAATATATTCTGTCCGGGAACGACTCGCACACGCTTTTCCTCCACTTCATTAGTCAACTCAATCTGGCTATATCAAAGAGAGGCAAAAGGTGCAATTCCATAGTGATTTTGACATAGCAGTAGTAGTGTCCTCGACCAACTCGATCTGAATATATCCGTAGCATATTCTGCATGTGCATCCAGATCTTTATTCTCTACGTTTTTCTCATTATCTCTACGACACCATCAAGGGGTTGAATTTGCTCTACGACACCATCAAGAGGATCATCTCATCTCATCTTCTTTCAAATTTAAAGATAGTATATATGTAATGTAAATTTCAATGTAATCACACACAAATATTAATGAAAAACGCATCGGCATACCAACCATGTAAAAGAGTATGGGGACTAAACTCAACTAGTTAGGGAAAGGGGGATAAAAGTTGAGGATAAGGGACTATGCCAGGGAGCTTAAGCCAAAAGGGAATATTATATTAATATTCCTTAAAGCATAAAATATGGATAATTATTTTATCCTAAGTTCTAAGGATGGGGACAAGTGGGATAAAGTAGTTCTCAACATGACAAGTGTCAAGATGGAAACATGTATACATATAGTTTGGACATAGTTCATTTTCCATTCATTCCATCATCATGCACTCACTCATTCAACTATCCTACGTAGCTTAATGTGACTGTACCTATACCCGTACGTGTACGCATACCTATACTTGTACCTGTATCTGGTTAAGTTGGGAGGTGGACTAAAGAGTCGGGTTGTGAGGCCTATGGGATGTTGAAGAGGTGATCTGTCAGGCCTGTGAGATACTAAAGAGGCGTGTTTTCAAGCCCATGAGAAATTCTCTCTAGGTGATAGAATTGTTGGGAATTGATTTCCTGAGGGTGCCAAACTGATCTAAGACTTCCTGTCCGACATGCTGCGGAAGCCCTGGAAAGGAAGTGGGACAGAAAATGGACCATTGAGGAAAGATGGGACACACTTCCTTGATTGGGACACACATGTTGGGAATGCGGGACTGTAGGATGTTAGTTCGCGTTGGCACCTGTGACTGATGTTTTCCTGTTGTAGATACATCAGCCTGGATAGGAATTCCTTTACTCGGACGGAGTTTAGTCCTAGCACGAGGGTGACCCACTGCTGAGAGTTTTGAGCAGTGTGGTCTAAATATGGAATGAATGTGGATGGCCTCCATGCAGTTGGTGATATTTTTACTAAGATAAGTGTAAACTGTGTGTTAAATTACATGTTGCATTATTATGTATGCATTTGTTTTTATGGAGATTTTCTTGTGTGTGTTGCATGTGTATTTTTATTATTATTCTATATGAATCTATGCATTTGCAGAGTTTCTATATGTTTTAATTTTGTATACATTTCGAAAATTTTATGTGGCATAGCCCATTTGGATTATGGGGATGCTACAATATGGTATCAGAGCTCCGGTTTTCAATGTTGATCCTAGATGGGTTGAGCAAGTGCAATTGAAGTGAAATTTCACAGAGAATTCATTTTGAAGTGGCCAAATTTCAAGTTACAGTGCATCCATGTTAAAAATCAGAACCAATTGCATGGAATTGAGAAACATCCCCAATTTTTGTTGTTAAAAACATGGGAAAATTAAGAAAATTGGCCAAGTGGTGAGATATTATTAATTTAATATATGTTCTAGCAAATTCAGACCTAGAGTTGGTCGAATTTGACGTTACAGGGAAGCCATGAAATATGGAGTGAGATTAGTTAATTAACATTCTCAATTCATGAATTGAGTTTGAAAAAAATAGCATTCCAGGAATGTCAACCAACAACGATTTGTTGTTGAAAATGTTGAATTGGTGTTATTGGAGTGAAATTGAACCAATTTCATAGTTGAAGAATATTCATGGTGAAAATTGGAAAATTTTTGGCAAAAGACCCAATTTTTGCAGTGGAATTCACGAGGAAGTAATGCACAAAAAAATGAAGGTGTGTAGGTGTGCACACTAAAAATGTGTAAGGCACGGTGAAAATCTTGTGATGTCAGGAAAATAAGTGTGTGTGATTGCATGTGATAAAATTTGGTGCTACAGAGTAAAATTTTGGATGTGTGAAACATATGGTTGTGCACACTTAAATTTGGAGTTGCATGGTGTACAGTTGGTAATACGCGAAAAATAATGGTGCGCAGGTGTAACAACTTAAAATTTGACATTGTGCGGTGAAGAGTGGTAATGCGCAAAAAATAATAGTGAGCGGATGTGCGCACTTAAATTTGTCATTCTGTGGTGCAGAATTGGTAATGCGCAAAAACTAATGGTTTGGAGGTGTGCGCACTTAAATTTGGTGTTGTGCAGTGTACAATTGGTAATGCACAAAATATAACAGGGTGCAGGTGCATGCACTTAAATTGTGCGTTGCACGATGAAGAATTGGTAATGCGTGAAAAATAATAGTGTGTGGGTGTACGGACTTAAATTTCACCATGTTTTGTGCATAATTGGTAATGCGTGAAAAATAACGGTACGTAGGTGTGCGAACTTAAATTTGGCATTGTTCGGAGTAGAACTAGTTAAGCACGGAAAAAAATAGTGTGCGGATGTGCACACTAAATTTATCAATGCGCCGTGAATATTTGGTGGTGGATGCATAATATTGGTGCGCACGTTGTGTGCATGTATAATTGGCATGCGTGGTGTGCGCAGTATTGGTAGAGCACAGAGGAATTTTGTTGGTGGGCACACAATGTTGGTATGCAATGCACGTAAGATGAATATTCATGTCGTGCGATGATTTAATTAATGGTGTGTGTTTAGTACCGTTGCATGGTGGGACTGTACTAAAATTTGGAATCATGCAACGCATAGAGTGCAATGCACGTGGAATCTTAGTATGCGACAGAAAAATTTGGCGCAACAGGTATTAGTGCATGAACCAAATATATGCGGTAGATATAGGTGTGCGACACAAAAGTACTGAGCACTAGATATTGGCACGACTGAGAAGTAATCCACATTGTTTATAGGAGCACGGAGCATGCGTTACCTTATGGTGTTGCTCCACATGCTAAATATGGGTGTAAATTTTTAAATTTTGTGTGTGTGAAATCATTTGGATGGTCTAAAACAACAAAAAACCAATGAATTCATGTGACATTTTATACTGTTTGAAGGTCATCTTTATACATTGAAAAATTATCCGTTGGAAAAATGCACCCTAATCATTCATTGCAAAAAAACACCTTACTCATCTTGGAACTGCTACCACTTCATTCGTCAATATTTCAACGTACTTCCTTGACCCAATATATTATTTTCAACAATATCCCTAGCACTCCACCTTCAGTTCTCTTTGTTATAATAGGACTCTAACTCCCTTATACATGGATCCCTCAAAGACTGTTGCTCTTGTAGTGGAAAGCTATTCTCACTCTCCCAATCCTATTGCTCATCTTCTCCGCCAGTTATTATTTCTTGAATGTATATAGCCATTTTTGTTAATCCACCACATGGGTATATCTTTCACTATGTACATACATCTCACATGTCTATTTTTTATAACATCTTCTAGAGTTTCCTCCACTACATTATTTTTCTTCTCACCTACTCAACCATCTAGGATTACCCACATGTATGTGAGCGATTTAAATATTTCTAGGGCCTTATATCTCTCTCATATGTTGCAGTTTCCCCACTTCTCTCATGCATCATGGATATCCAACTCTCCCTCGAGAAGATACCATTTTAACATGAACCTACATAAATTGATCTCTTTTCTGCAGATTAGATTCTAACATCTTCACAACAATGTGTTGCAATAAACATGCACCACGTCTTAGATATGGAGGATCTCTCACATTGGGTACTAGTTATGATCATTCTAGGAATTTATAGCATTTTCACTCCACCTTTCTTGACTAACAACAATCATTTATTTTACCTCCTTTGTGTTCCAACTACAACTACATGGAAACATCTCTATGGTGGTAGTTTCATAAGGGCCCCGTTTTTAGTAGAATTAGCTAGTTCATTCTTATTTTTCCTTAGCACCTCCTTATTAATCTAGCAAATTTGGAGCAATGCATACCACGTCTTAGATATGGAGGATCTCTCACATTGGGTACTAGTTCTGATCATTCTAGGAATTTATAGCATTTTCACTCCACCTTTCTTGACTAACAACAATCATTTATTTTACCTCCTTTATGTTCCAACTACAACTACATGGAAACATCTGTATGGTGGTAGTTTCATAAGGGCCCCGTTTTTAGTAGAATTAGCTAGTTCATTCTTATTTTTCCTTTAGCACCTCGTTATTACACTCACAAATTTGGAGCAATGCATAACACTCGCTTTATGCACATGAGCACTCATTGTTCATGGGAAAGATCATCCTCAACTCTTGCAAGAAACACACTTCTCTTATGTGGTTTCATTCTTAAACTAGGAGGAAATTGGGGATGCTTTCAAACTAAACAGAGGAACTGATACGAATAGTCATGAAGTTATCCCCAAGGAGGAAATTCCCCTTAGCATATACATAGTAGTTTCTAGATCATCTAACCTTTAATCAATAGCACATAACTAGGGAAGTGTTTCATCATTCTCAACATTTAGTTAATTACATTTTACTTGACGTGTGAGCATGTAGTTGCACTTTTTCAATGTAACCATTAGATGTGTGCAACATTGTATGGACCCATTGTAATCTTATATAAAACTATTGATGATGATGACTAAAGTAAACAATTTTCCATTGAATTTTTTCATATTTTTATTATTTCTTTTGTTTTTAAGTTAAGAATCTATGTTTCCATTCATGTTTACATTATGAGGTTCAAAAACCTTCAAATTTTTATTGTTTCTTTTGTTTTTAAGTTAAGAATATGTTTCCATTCATTCTTACATTATGAGGTTCTAATCAAATGAAGAAATTAACTTGATTATACTTTAAATATTAAATATTAGTAAAAGTGATTGATAAAAAAACACTTTTTAAATAACTTTATATGCTCTTTGCTAAGAGTATGTATAGAATATTTCTGGGAGAAAAATGGTTGCATAGTATTAAGTGAAGTTATATAACCTTGTACACAACATAATATGTAATTTGTTATAAATCTTAAATCATCCACGTTGTTAAATATTGAATAAGAAATATGCATGTACATTTCCATGAACGTTTACGTGATATGCATCAGATGACCATGTAGACATGACATCAAGTGTGATAACAGAAAAACACCGTGACATCAAGGGTGATAACAGAAAAACATCGTGGTTGACATGTCACAAGATAAAATAATATAAGTGTGGGTTTGTTTTTTTGGATAGAAATGACTATATTTTTTAAATTAGTGGCCGACAAAGAAGCTTATAGGTACTTTAATAGAGTGGTGCTTCATCTCATCTAACTCGATATTAAACATATAATGGTGGGTAGGAAGAGTAACAAAATTCCATGATGATGGTTCCCTAGTTAGCAATAGATTATTGTGCAAGATAACAACATAAATTAACATATTAACAACTATATAATCACCGGAGAGGAGGAGGATGTTTAACTTCTTAATCATCATCAGTCTTGGGGAGAGCCTCAGAAAAAGCCAACCTTTTAATTTTGATTTCCAACATGCACAGATGGTTGACAAAATCACCATTTGTATTTGCCTGATCTTTGAATTGCACCTCAGTTACACCAGTAAACTTGTCCCCTGCTTCTTTTGCCTCTCTGAACTCCTCTCATAGATCTCAGAGCTCTTTGATGAGCTTGTCCCATTTTACGTCTTGATATTTAACCCTATTCTTTAGCTTTTCCATTGCGGCCTGCAACTCAATCAATATTTCATCCAGAGACAGAGGTGGACTTGATATCGATTCCATGGAGACTATCCTTGAGATCAGAAAAATATCACTTAGTATGAGAGAAGAGTTCAATTCACCAAAGTAGGAGCTGCTCATTGGATGCCTCTTGCTGCCTGGAGAGGTGATTTTATCCTCAATTCGGTCACCGGAATCCTGCTTGATCTGAATTGGGAGGACATTGCTTCTGTTGATGATGTGTTCAAGCCATGAATAGATAAGATATCACATATACACTGAGAAATGGCAGTTGGTCTGACGAGTTGGGTGATAATGCAAAGAATTTGATTCCTTTGTCAGAGGGAGGATCTCAGGATCACATGGATTTCTCTGGACCAACCGGTCAAAAACGCCACATCGATTAGAGAATATGACAAAGAGAAACATTCCCATCTAAAGATAAGTGACTCCTTCCCAGGAATGTACCCTTATTGGCTTCTAGATCGACCATGGTATTCAGGTCCATTAAAACATGGAAGAAACGTATCTTTTGGAAATTGGAAACCAAAAGCTGAATTTTCTTGATCAAGGGAGCTAGAAGAACCTAGGACACAATATTTTTAGAGATCATTGCTTGGATTATTATTATTGAGTCTCCAAAGAACGCCAACGAGTTGATGTTTTCCCTTAAGGCTTGCTTAAGACCCTTCCACAAAGAAAGTTCCTTTGCTCTATTCTTGGAGTCCTGGCCTAATCCCCAAGCATAACTCAGAGTGATAAATCCAGAAGGATTAAGGAGAACCCCCCCTCCACCGGCCATTCCTGGGTTTCCTTTGGAAGCTCTGTCGAGGAAAAGGCCATGATCCTCCAGATTCAATCTCCACTTGATGAAATATTGCTCCTCCAACCGAATTTCCCAGGTAGTAGTTCAAGGAGTGGTGGGTGCCGGTCTAATATGGTGATATGGTAATAGAGCAATCAGACAATGGTTTTCTTCATCTTCAAGAGAACTAGCATTTCTGAGGCTGGCTTTAGTTTCGAGAGCTTCTCCCATCATGGTTTTGGATTTTATTGCTATCCTGGAATAAGTGCAACTTTCGTCTGTGAAGATTCTGCTATTTCTTTCTAGCCAAAGTTTCCAGGAGGTGAATTTTGGGATCCACATCCAGCATGTCTTCAATATCTCTTTTTTATTTAGACTAAAAGGAGAACTAGCAGCCCAATGTTTTAGCATGTCCTAAATATTATCCAGCAGGCCAATTCTTTCCAGGCTCAATTTCAGAACTTTGTTCCAAGTTTCTTTTGTGAAAGGCGAGTGGAAGAAAAAATGGTCACCATTTTCCTCATCCAACAGGCACATAGGGCATCTAGAAGGCCCTTCCCATCCCCTCCACCTTAAGTTGTCACAAGTTAGGATGCTTATGTGTGTGAGAGTCTAGGTGAATAAATCAACCTTTGGTATGGAAGTGAAGGACCACAAATATTTCTAGAGGGATGGGTCTAGAGGAGCATATGGGATCGGTTGGAGAGCATGATACCCCTCTGCAGCCGAATACCTGCCCAAGGTAGAGCCCTAGTCTCTTTTATCTTTTGATAAGGCCTTTATTGGAGACTTCCCTTGAAGCAGATTGATGAGCTTACACGATTCTTCTTCTATTTTTTCAGGATAGCCTCCTAGATCCCATGAATCCCAGTTTCTATCCATGTCGGACCCCCAATAGGAAATGAACAACAGAGTGAGAAGATTTATTCTTTGCAACCAGTCTTTAATGTTCTCGAGCTCCCCATTATGGATCAGAGGTGGGTCTCCAAGGATTTGGTCTTCCCATATTTTTATAGATTTTCCATTGCCTCTGATCGAGTACAACTTATTCTTGAAACACTCCAGATCTCTTAGACACAGCATGAAAATTTGTGATCCTTTTGGGACTCTCAGTGGAAGATCTAAGCATATTGTGTGTTTCCCTTGGAAATATTTCTTCCATAGAACTCTCTTTCTCCAGGAGGGTTTATTGGAAACTATATTCCACAACAATTTGGTGCCTAGAGCTAAGTTTTTATTGGTAGTGTCCCAAATTTTAAGGCCTCCTTCCAACAATGGCTTTTTGACTTTTTCCCAGCTCACTAAGTGGAGTTTTCTCTCATTTTGTTTCCCCCCTTCCCACAGAAACCTTCTCAACATCCCATACATATTGCTTATGAAGGTTTTAGGGGCCAACAAGATTGAAGATTTATATATAGGAATACTGATTAGCATGGATTTCAACAGAACCAACTTCCCAGCTGTGTTTAACTAGTTGGCTCCCCAAGCCTCAATTCTTCTTTTCAACTTATCAAGTAGGGACATCCATTGAGAAAATTTTGAGTTCTTTTTGAAAACAGGGATTCCAAGGTATTTGAAGGACTCCCAAGCCACTAACCCTTCCATGTCTAGAATTCTAGAAATTTTATTTAGCTCCCTAGTGGAGCAGTTCCATCCGTATATCATACGTTTTTGGAAATTTATCTTGCTGCCTAAAACCTCTTTATAACTGTCTAACTCATGCTTGAAACTTCTTTTCATGTTCATGATTTCTCCCCCAAGAATCAAGGTATCATCAAAAAACTGTGCATGGTTAATATCTTCAATGTTATGAACCATCTTAAGTCCTGAGAGAGATTGGATTTGTTGACTGTGGCCCAACTGCAAGCTGAGCACTGAGGCTTGGATGGCATAAGGAAGAGGCGACAAGGGAAAGCCTTTTCTAAGGCATATTGAGGCATTGAAGAAGTCAGTCGGATGACCATTCACCAACGAGGCTATCCAAGGGGAGGCAATGCATGCTTTCACCCAACTAGTGAATTTTGGTGAGAAGCCAAGTTTCTCCATAANCAAGGGAAAGCCTTTTCTAAGGCATATTGAGGCATTGAAGAAGTCAGTCGGATGACCATTCACCAACGAGGCTATCCAAGGGGAGGCAATGCATGCTTTCACCCAACTAGTGAATTTTGGTGAGAAGCCAAGTTTCTCCATAACTGTGAACAAAAACTCGTGTCAAACACTGTCAAAGGAATTGGAGAGATATAGCTTGATGGCCATGCCGTTTTCATTCCTCTCACAACTTCAGTGAATGGACTCTTGCACCAACATGAGATTATCGAAAATCTGGCGCTCTTTTATAAAACCTCCTTGATTCAAAGGTATGATGGTTGGGAGAATTTTTTTAATCCTCATTGCTATAACTTTGGTGATTATTTTGTAGCCAGTATCGCATAAGGAGATAGGCCAAAATATATTGAAGGTTAGAGAACCTTTCTCTTTTTGAATAAGGGCTAAGAAGGATGAATTAGTGCTGCCACCAATCTTGATACAGTTCTGTGGTTTCCTAACCATTTACAACAAGTCTTCTTTTATGGTAGGCCAATAGGCTTTGAAGAACCTCGTTGTGAAGCCATCAGGTCTGGGAGCCTTGTCTCCTTCCATTCAATCCAGGGATTTTTTAACCTCTTGCATGCTGATCGGGGTTGTTAAGTTGATATTATCCCCTTCATGGATGAGCTTGGGAACAAGGTCTAGGGGGTGGGATTTTGTATCGATAGGAAGATCATTCAGGGTAGAGTACAAATCCTTGAAGAAGGAGTGAGTTGCTTTCTTGATCCCATCAAAGTCTTTAATTAGTTGATCTTGAAACTGAATTTCCTTGGCTGACTTGAATTGCTTCTAAGATTCGACTTGCTTGTGGAAATAGCTTGTATTTTTTTCACCATCTTGCAACCAAATACTTCTAGACTTTTGCCTCTAGTATTCCTCCTCTAGTCTGCAGGCTTTATGAATCTCTTTTTGAAGGTCCTCTTCTTTGGATAACAAGGNTTCGACTTGCTTGTGGAAATAGCTTGTATTTTTTTCACCATCTTGCAACCAAATACTTCTAGACTTTTGCCTCTAGTATTCCTCCTCTAGTCTGCAGGCTTTATGAATCTCTTTTTGAAGGTCCTCTTCTTTGGATAACAAGGATTGGGTGACAAGGAAGTCCTCCAAAGACATCTGGTGAGTCTCAAGGCTTTCGTGCACCTGTCTCCTTCTGGAAGTAGGGGATTTGAGGGACTTGGCCCAACTTTTCAGATCTGATTTGAGGCCTCTTAATTTCTCTTCCCAAATGAAGAAGGGGAGCCTTGGATTTGTCTTCTCCACGCTTGAGAGACTATATCCTGGAAACCTTCTTATTGAATCCAAAGGGGGCTGAATCTGAAAGGAATTGGGCCAAGGGTTTTTTCAAATGAGAGCTCCAAAAGGATAGGTTTGTGATCAAAAACATAGTTTGGAAGGATTTTTGAGGTGACAGAGAGGCCAAGGGTGAGGAAGGTGGATTGAATAAGGAATTTTTCCAGCGTAGTGGATATATTTCTAGGACCTATCTGATTGCTTGACCACGTGTATTTCCCCCTGGTGGGCTTGATATCCTATAGATCCCAGTCTAGCATGATATCCTCCACCCATTCTCTTGCAGGATGTCTAACAAGGTACCCACCTTTATTTTCATCAGCAACGAGGGTTAGGTTAAGGTCTCCTGCAATGATTACATTCTCTGGATTGTGCATGCTGAGGAAAGACTTTAAGGTGTCATAACAGGATCTTTTTTTCTGAAAATAGAACCAGAACATACAGATTAAAAAGACTTACTTGATGGCCCGACTCTTTGTGAAGAAGATTGGTGAAGATCCAATGCATGTTGCATTCTTCAGACATTAGCTCATACTTGGAAGTGTTCCAGATGGTGGCGATTCCTTCTGATGCTCCTGAGGAACTTACTTCTTTGGCTTGACCTTTTTTCCAAAAAAAAAATCTTGCTTCAAGAAGGATCGAGTCCTCCAACTTTGTCTCCTAGATGAGAAGAACTTCGGGCATATACATTCTAACAATGTCTTTTAGGGCTTCCTCTTTCAGATTGTTGTCGAGTCCTCTGCAATTCTAGGAGATGTATTTCATTATTTACCTTGGTGTGGGTGTGGCTTCATTTGGAGCCGGGCCTTGCTTTTTTGTAGATGTGGTGTTTATCATTCCTTTGAGCATCTTTTGAGAGCCTTGAAGCACATCCCGGTAGGTTTTTTACTCTCTCTTTTTTCTTAGATTTCCACCCCCTAGTAGGATTTATCGGTGTAGCTTGGGAGCTGCAATTAGTTCCTCCATCTTCTAATCCACTTGAGTCCGAGTCTAGACTTATGTGTTCTTCCTCTACTTCTTTCTCCTTTTCAGATTCCTCTGACGGTGGTTGATCAATGATTTTTTCAGGCTCTTTCTCTTGACTTTCTTCTATTACTTGGATCTCCACTACCTTGGTGGCGATCCGAGAGGTGGATCCTTCTTTCGGCACCTCCTTAGGGTTTGGGTTTGGTTGGGGTTTCTCTCGAGGCCCTGTGATTTTCTTCTCTAATGGCTTCTTGGTTGCTTTTCCCTTCTTGACCTTCTTCCATCCTTTTCCTTGTTCTTTGTCTTCTCGTTGGGCTTTTGGACATTTCTTTGGAAGTGGCCATGTTCGTGGCAGTTCCTGCATTTGAATGAGAGGTGCTCGTAATTCAGTTTTTGATAATGGTGCCAGTTCCCCACCTTGAGATTTACAGCTTCAGGAAGCCCAACTTCTAGATCCACTTCTACACAGATCTTTGCATAGGTATACTGGGCTTTATTGTCCGCTTTGTCTATGAAGCGACCTAGCCCATTTCTGATCTTCTGAAGAGGTTGAAAGTTCCAGCAGTGGATTTGTAAGTTGGGAAGCCGGACCCAAACCGACACTTCTTTTGGTACATCTACTGTGGGATCAAAATTTGGCGTCCATCTATTCAGATACAGGCCCTTGGTCCGCATGAAGTAAGGACTTCTTTTGAAGATTAAATCTTTGTCTTCTTTAGAGATAAATTCGAAAATGAAGAAGCTCCTTCCAATAGCATAGCAGGTCACACTGTTCTTGAGGTGGGGCCTCCAATTTCTTTGGATCCAATCATCTGTTGTTTTCGTAGAGGGCCAAAGTCCCATAAACTGCCCGACTAGACCTCTTTCAGCTAATTCCAGGGCGATTTTAATGGGTTCTTCTTCTGGAAGGTCGATTTCCGGAACAGCTTCGAGTTTCTTGATGAATTTCGGCACTGAGGGAGCTGTCGTTTTCTTTCCCATCGGATTGATCAGCCGTCTAAAGGCTTCATCCGCAGAGATCGGCGGGGTGGGAGAAGGCTCCCCACCCCAGGCGCACTCATCGTTGCTTTCCCGGCTGCAACCCTCTCAAGCTCTCGTGAGGAACCTTAGCGGCTCACTCGTTTCCTAACCTTCCTTAACATATTTTATTTTCTAACTGTGGGTTTGTTATTTCACAGTATAAAAGGTATATATAATGGAATAAGTGAATTAATTAATTTTTTCTTCCAATTGTTTAATTACCTAAAAGATAAAATTTTATTTTAGAAAAACAATTATTTTTAAAATGACTCAAGAAATTTTATTTTAAAATTTTTAATTAGTTTTAAAATCATTTAAATTTGAATTTGTAAAAATTATCAGTGGTTAAAAAGCAAAAGGTAAAAGCATAAAATATCAAATTTTATTATTTTATTTTAAAAAGTTTAGTTAATTTTAAAATCATTAAGATTTGAATTTGTAAAAACTATCAATTGTTAAAAAGCAAAAGGAAAATGCATAAAATATCTCTGGGATGAATTATGGTATCTTTTTATACATTGCAAAAATATGCCTTGCAAAAAAGAATTTGTTGCAAAAATATATATTGCAAAAACTCACCGTTAGATTGCAAAATAAAAAGAATACATTCTGTCAAGGAATGACTCGCACACGCTTCTCCACTTCATTAGTCAACCCAATCTGGTTAGATCAAAGAGAGGAAAAATGTGCAATTCCATAGTGATTTTGACATAGCAGTAGAGCGTCCTCGCCCAACTCGATCTGAACATATCTCTAGCATATTCTGCCTGTGCATCCAGATCTTTATTCTCTACATTTTCCTCATTATTTATAAGACACCATCAGGGGGTTGAATTTACTCTACAGATGGAATAGGATCATCTCATTTGCTTTCCATGTTACAAGAGAGGAAATAGGTGCAATTACTTAGTGATTTTGGCAGGCATAGCACTAGCAGTGTCCTCACCCAACTCTCTCTGAATATATCGGTAGAATATTCTTCCTGTGCATAAAGATCTACAATTTCCTCATTATCTCAGCGGCAAGGGTTTTCACAACACATCCAGGGGTTGAGTTTACTGTACAGACGGAAGAGGATCATCTCATATTGCACTGCCCCTGCAAGGTATTTTCCTTAATTTAAATTTTGATTTCTCCCATCAGTTTTCCATGTTACAAGTAATCGAGGTTTCTTTTATCTTTATCTGTATGTATTCATTTACCTTTTATATACCAAGAAACAAGTGAACGCTAGAAAATGTTTGAAAGCATATTCTAAAGAGCAACTGTCNACAATTTCCTCATTATCTCAGCGGCAAGGGTTTTCACAACACATCCAGGGGTTGAGTTTACTGTACAGACGGAAGAGGATCATCTCATATTGCACTGCCCCTGCAAGGTATTTTCCTTAATTTAAATTTTGATTTCTCCCATCGGTTTTCCATGTTACAAGTAATCGAGGTTTCTTTTATCTTTATCTGTATGTATTCATTTACCTTTTATATACCAAGAAACAAGTGAACGCTAGAAAATGTTTGAAAGCATATTCTAAAGAGCAACTGTCCGCCTGGTCGGAGCTCCACTTTGGATATGACAAGCAGAACGATTATAGGCAGTGGAGGTCAAGTTTGTGAGCTAACTCCGAATTGATGGTAAGGGTTTTTTTCGTGTGTTTTTTAGGTTTTATTGAAAATATGAAGATTCGGTGTTTTCTATTTTATTTATCTCTTTGGAGGTCAAGTTTGTGAAATAACTCCGAATTGATGTGAAAGATTGTTTTCGTGTGCTTTTTAGTTTTTATTGAAAATATGAGTATCCGTTGTTTTTTATTTTATTTCCCTGTTTTGTATTCTAATTAATATTTAATTATTATTTTTTTAGCTGTTTTTGTATTTATTATAAATTTCGTGGTTTTTATTTTATTATAAATTTGATTGGACTAATTGCTATTCACATATTTACTTTTTCAATATTATATTCAAAGTGATTTTTATTTTTATTATAAATTTATTTATTTTTTTAATAAATTAATAAGTGCTAAAGAGATTTGTTTATCTTTAATTTAAAAAATAAATAAAAATGTCCATCATAATTGATGAAATCACTTCTTCTTTTATTATTTTTTTAATTGATAAATCTTGTTTTTCTAAGTGGTGTTTGTGTTTATTGTAAATTTGAGAATTGAAAAGATAGTTTTCCTCTTTTAGTTTTATTTCACTGTTTTTTTGTCACTGAAATTTAATTTTAGGATAGTTTTTATTTATCAAATGACATTCTTTTTATGATTTAATTTTTTGTTTGGTTTAATGCAGTTTATTTATAATACCCTATTTTCAATGATTCATGAAACTTAATTTCATATCTTTTATTTTTATTTTTGTTTCTTGATTGACATTTACATTTATAGCAATTTTGTTTTTGTTTTTATGGTAAATGTTATGATTATTGATTGTTTTCCATTTTATTTTATTATTATGTTTGAAATTTATGAAATCTATTTCAAGTAGTCTTTGTTTTTATTATAAATTTGATGCAGTGTGAAGATGATTCTTTTATTGTTTATTTTACTAATTTATTTTGTAATTAATATTAGTTTATTTTATTTCCCTTTTAAAAAAAAAATATTACAATTTTTCTTGTTTCTTCTTATCATTTTTAGAATAATGAATGCCTTAGAATCATATATCACTATTTTTTATTATTACTTTAGGTGTTTTTAATAAAAAACAATATTACTATTATCTTTATTCTTTAATTATATATAGTTTAAAAATAATAAATTAAGAGGCTCTTTTCCTCATTTATGTATAATATTTTTAATAAATATGATAATATTAAAAACAATCCATTGAATTGATTTTTTAAATTATATATTTTAATATATATATAAAAAACAAAATTATATTATTATTTTTCAAATAATAATATTATGATGGTATATTATTTTTTATCAATATATAAAATTTAATTTTTTTATATCTTTATTACTTATATCAATGATGTTTAGTTTGTATATTTTCTTTATAATATTTCTTATATGTTTAGTTTGTATATTTGTTTTATATTATTTAATATATATTGTTTCTATGTAGAAAAGTTTTATTTTATATAAATGTTTATTTATATTTTATTTTTAATAAATTTGTATTTTTGTTATAGGTGAGAGAAATATTTGTATGTGATTTACTCATCATTTTTTGTATTATGTGCATTAAGTTAGGTTTAGACTAAGGTTAAGATTATGCCAAGGTAGAGTGAGATAAGGGGATAGGGAGTGACACTAGAGAGAGGTAGATGAAGGGGGAAGAGAGAG
>SNQJ01S0125754.1:3143-14607 GCA_010110895.2 Picea sitchensis | reverse complement strand
AGTGTGGGTTTGGATCAAGTCAGATGACTGAATCATTTCTCACTCAAAACATGCATGAACACATTTATATGGACAAGGCTTTCAACCACAAATGTTCAGAGAGTTTACAAATAAAGGGATGTATGGAGAAATAACTATTATATTAGCAGAATCACATATACAACATATATGAATGGCCAATTACAATAATCACAGGAATACTTGCAAAGTTTAGCTTATGAATGTAATGATAAGATGACAGTTATCGGGCATAAACAAGCATAAGAGCATGAATATAATATCCAGATGCAAGTACAGAATAGATAAGAAGATGAAATTTGAACAAGTTATGGAAAAAGAAGCTTGTATTACTTAATATGAAAATGAGAAGTTTGAGTACATAATATGAAAAAAGTCTCCAAAGTCGAACCTCTAGTTCCTATTCTACCTTTAACTTTATAGCTTTACAATGTAGTTTTGAGATCCTAAAAGCATGGATCAAATATGCTAAAGATAAAATGTCAAAATTGAGTTTGCAAAAGATATGGAATGATCCCCAAAAATGAGGTCAATCCCAGATTTCATGGTCTTCATATCCTATAGAGTCATGATGCAGTGCAGAATAGCCTTCCAAGGCTGAGTGATGACTCTTCCAAGAGATACAAATTCGAATTTGTTGAGGTGAGCAAGCATCCTGATTTTCTGCCTTTGTCAAAGGTATAAAAAATGATTGAAACACCTCTTCTTTCACTTATCCATCAAAAATAACTATTGGATCTGACTTGCCAATTAATCAGATGTCTATTCGAAGAGGTTTCAAACCATTCCAACTCAAAAAACTTCGATCTGTGCAAACATTTGGTCATTCTGGCAGTGACAGGCTTTCGGTGGTTAGCCTAGAAGACTCCTGAGTGAATTAACTACCGAAAGATCTGTTTTCAATGGTTAATGAACAGTTGTCCTTTTCTCCTAAAGCCCCGAAACTTCAGCTTTGAGAAAAATTCAAAATTTGCAAAAATGATTACCTTGATTCTTTGTTGAATGTTCAATGTCTTTTAGACTATGCAACCCTTGTTTGTGCAAATCTACGAACTTCAAATGGTTGTGTGGAAGGCTCTCGTGTATCTACCATGGTTGTAGCTAAGTTAGCTAGAGTCTCCAAACTTGTTTGCTCCTGTGTTGGCGATTGAGAGTCTTTTAATTTGAGCCTCGGAATTCTAAGTTGTCTGTAAAGCTTCATGTTCTCCCTTATCAAAACCCTATTCATGTCTTTGATCATGTTATGTTTTTATTTGAGGGTTTGGTTTATTTTTAAAAGCTATGCATTTCTTTCAGTCAAGTATGTATTATCCTTTTTAATAACTCTTTCCAAGACTTCCATTTCATAGACTTGTTGCAGGAGTTTATTGATTTTTCGTGCCCTAGATGCTTTAGGTTTACTTGAAGAATATTTTGCCAATGATGGAATGTGTGCCTCTGGGGGAGTTGGTGAAGGTAAGTTGGAACAATCATCTACAACTTCTCCAGCCTGTACATTACCTTGTGTCTCTACTAACTCCTGTTCTGGTTCTGAATCACTATAGGGTAGTTTTAAAGGGTTACTTCCTTCTGCAGGGTCCTTAGACTGCTCACCCTCAAGATGTAACTTTATTTTGGTTCTTTTCTTTTTAACAGAGGATGATTCTATCAGATCTCTTGGCGGTGAGATACCCTTCTGTTTTCTATGACTACTTTTAGGAGTGATGGTATTCTTAGTGGCAGCCTTTTTACCCTTCTCCTGTTGTTGCCAGTCAGTCTGGAATTCATTCTAGAAGAGGAAGTAGCTCCAATCTACCTGCCTTTTCTTCAATGAATCTTTGAAAATGAGAGTAATGAGTCCTTGATGAGACAATCTACTTGCCACCTTAGTGGGTTTAGCCTTGACCTGTCTAGCCATTTTAGTGTGGGCTTTGTGCAAGTAAAATGGTAAATTGATGGGAGATCTCCCTGTGAAATGATTTAAAAGTTTGAAGTGGTAGAACATGACTCTGTTGTATCTACCTTCACAGGTGATATAGACAAAGATTTCCTTCAGGTGATGCAGGATCATCTCTCCACTTCATCCAGCCAACGAGCCAGCCGCGTCAGTGAATTCAAATCGCGCATTGAAGAGAGGCGCAACCTCATTTAAATCTGAATTCAATGTAACTTTAATGTTTAAGTTGTTGAGCTGGGAAGCCGTGCCTTTGTGCAAGTTGTAGATAAGATCGACCATTAATGTTTGTATGGCTGAGATCTAGATCCGATTCTGGACTAGACAGCCCATTCAATGTAATTGAATAGGGTAGGTAGGTTGGAGGGAAGCGCTCGAAGAGCCCCCTTAGGTAAAAGAGATTTCCATATCTCATTTTGTAAGTTGTGGGAGAAAGTTAGATGAGTAGGAATCTGAGTAGAGCCAGAGAGAGCTCGAGAACACCTTGTAATTATAGGCATTTTCCAATTAATATAAACAGAGCAGTTTTTCCTGCATGAATTTTGTGTTATATGGATGTTTGTGTGTGTTCTTTATGTGTTGTGAATGTATGCTAGGCATTTGCAGGTTGTTTTGATTTCAGGTGAAATTCTTTGAGGTTTCATGCTAGGAGGGTGTGACAAAGTACTGCGGTCTCTGAATACCGGTGCACTGAAGAGCTTCTGAATTCTGCGGGTTCAGACAAAGACGTGTTGCGGCACAAGAGCTGGAATCAAAAACTTAGGGAAGACCTCAAGGTTGTTGAATACCTTGGAGGCAAGGTTGTGTGGGAGGAGACATAGTTGCAAACAGAATCATGGAGGATTCTGTGAAGCTCTGCCAAGTGGGCATTGAGCACAGGCACAAGGTGCGTTTGGAGGAACTCTGTTGTGAGTTCAGAAGAGACAGAATCATGGAGGATTCTGTGAAGCTCTGCCAAGTGGGCATTGAGCATATGCGTTGCGGTGAATTTGAGGAAGAAATTTGCTGAGAGTTTGAAGAAGAAAATAGAATCATTAAGGGTTTTGTAGAGCTCTGCCAGGAAGGCATCGAGAAAGTGCAAGGAGTGCACGAAAGAAGACAGAATTGTTGAACTTTCTGTGAAAGGAAGACACTCTGCTAGGTGGGCATTTGAGTCTGTGTGCAGATAGGCACAGGAAGAAGAGAACTCTTTGAGTTATGTAATTTGAGGAAGAATCCACTGAGGGATATTCACAGGGTTGTTGAACACCCTGATAGGCTCAGCAAGAGGTTTCTTGAGAAAACAGAGTGCCAGGAGGCCGTTACATTCTCCATCTGCGGGAGAAAGGAAAGAAAGAGCGGAGTTTCCTTGGAGGTCGAAGCCACAGGAAATCTCAGGAGGAACAATGATTTCATACGCGGAGGCGAACTCGAAGTCGAGAGCTCGCAGGAGGAAACAGACAAAGGTTGAGGCCTTTGGGAATTCGAAATTTCTCCCAAGTTTGGGAAGAAAGTGTGTAGCTCAGGGGGAGCACACAGGAAGAAATGATATGCATCGACATATCTGGGAGAAAAATCTCGTCAGCTGTCAGATTTGGCGAGAAGCGAGGAGGTTACAACTGGGTTTCCAAGGTGTAAGCCCAGGAGATTGGGGGACCGTTGGATTCTCCCATAGATACCCGTCAGCCGTTGGATTGGGAGAAGGCGTGCAGAGTGTAGCCTTTGGAGTAAGCGTCGAGGAGAAATAATCTGGGCCGTCAGATCTTGAGAAGATACCCATCATCCATCAGATCGGATAGAATCTGCACGAGGTTCACCATCGGGACTTCAGCCATCGGCATATTGGGAGTCACGAGGACAAGAAAATCGAGACACTTCAAGTCCCGAAACGCCGAGAAGATATGGACCGTCCATTAGCGGAGACACCTGGCGGAGATCAAGGCATTGGGAGTCAAGATATCGACATTCCCATGGACAGGAGATCGGGGAAGTCCATAGTGAAAAACCCGATATAATCTAAGTTGTCTGTTTGGGGAGACAGGTATCAGAAATCTATAGTGAGTCAGTATATTGGCTATCGGGAAATCGAAGTTCTTGAGGTCGAAAGAATCGGGATATCACAAGTCTCGAAATCCCAGAGAAATCGGGACCGTCCATCAGAGTAGGATGCATGGAAACAATCGGAGCCAGCGGGGAAAGTCCCGACAGGAAGTCATTGATCGGTGTTTTGGTCATCAGGATATCGGGGATCCTGGTGACAAGGTGTTTGGGAATTTCGGAATCACGAAGTCCGAAACCCCGAAAAGGAGGAAGGTGCCATTGTGGGCCAGCTATCGGCATATCGGGAAATCGGGCTTCGGAGGATCGCGACTCTTGAGGACATATGCATTTCATCATTTGAAACCCTGAAGTCCCGATAGGTGATATGAATGAGGTCATATAGAGGGAGGTCGTATGGACCCAAAAGACTAGCCCAGGGGACTAGCAGAAGTTGGAGCGCGTCGGGAATTGGAGGATCGTAGATCCAAAGGGCATATGCATTTTGGCGTTGGAAACCCCGAAACCCCGACAAGGGATAAGACTACGGTCACGGGATAACGGTCATATTGGCCAGGAGCCTAGCCAGGAGAGCTAGTGCGTAAAGAGTGCATCGGGATTCGAGAGATCGCGAATCCTGAGGACGATTACATATCGACATTGAAAATCTCAAAACCTCAATGAGGAGGTATGGCTACGGTCATATAGGGGGAGGTCACGTGGACCAAAAGTTTAGCCTAGAGGGATAAACAGGGATTGGGCGCATTGGGAAATTGAAATCCAAAATCCTGAAGGAAGATAAGGCTGTGTTCTTATGGAAAGCGGTCATATGGACCAGGACATAGCCAGAAGGGGCTAAGGCGCGTAAAGGGTGTGCATCGGTGAATTGGCTCATCGGAGATCGGGGATTCGAGAGTGCTGGAACTCTTGACATCAGGAAGGACGAAACCCCGAAACCCGATATTACATTCCCTGTGGGGAATTTGTTCATGGTCGTCCAGAAGGCCGTGTGGGTGAAGAAAAGGACCTGTGGATCGGTTTTTGACAGAGATTCCATTGGGGATCCAAGGAGCCACTTCGACTCAGAAGGAATTTGAGCGATCCTTAAGACCGGGAGGTCAGGCGTAGAGACCCTGCGGGGCACGAGGAGCGTAGCGCCATCAAGTGGTATCAGAGTTGATTTCTTGTCTGTATATTTCAGGCAAGAGAGGCAAGAGGTAAAGAGCACTCTGATACACATCAAGTGGTATCAGAGCTATAACTCTATTTGTATATTTCAAGCAAAGGGAGAAGGTAAACGAAGACAGAGTGTTGGAGACTCTGTGGTGATTTTTTGCAGGTAGGCAGCAATCAAGAAGACAGTCGGCAGGACTACAGGATGAAGCTGGTATAACTCTTAGTGTGGAGTGACAGCAGCAGGTTTGCTAGGAAAGCAAACAGGGACAACACCATGGTTACTGAAGGCCATAGACATGCTGGGAGGAAAAGAAAGGCAGAAAAGCTTGTAGAAATGGATAAATAAATGGATAAAGAGATCTATGAATTAAAGGTAGACATAGAGAAGCTCGAACTACGGATGCGGCAGGATAGGAGGTCGAGACAGATGCGTGAATTGCCCATGAAGAAGGCAAAAACAAAGTGTCCAGTCAAGGAGTTGATGGTCAGAGGGCAGCGCAGGTTGTTAAAACGATGTCTGAGGTATGATGAAAACCTCAAGGCCACAGAGGAAAAGATGATTTATGTCTATGAACCAGAGACTGGGAGAGGTCTCGATGATTTTGAAAATGAATTGGGATCAGCTGAGGATCTCAAGAACTGCCAGGAGGGCAGAAAATAAATTCCAGTTTTCCAGGTGGGAAAAGGGTTGATATCGCTGCAAGATCTCAGAGACTGTCATGAGGACAGCCAGGGAATTTCACATTTCTAGCTGGGCAATGGTATGAGGTCACTGCGGGATATCAAAGACTGCCAGGAGGGCAGCGAAAGGTTTCCAGTTTGCCAGGTGGGCAAGGAAACATAGATGGAATTAGTTGATTCCATGGTCTACCAGGAGGGCAGCAGGGACATCCCATATTTCCAGGTGGGCAGGGATGAGCAGGTGAATTTTGATCAGCCCGAGGAGCTAACCGAGCAGATGAGACTATCTAAGGGTCTCATAAATTCAGAGATGGATTTAGATCAGCAGATGTAGCTAACAGAGGAGGAAGATATGAGAAATCTTCTGATGATTGGGGGAATTGGATTTTTCCTACCATTTGCCCAGGAGGAGGCAGAAGTCTGTGTTGCATATGGTGGAGCAGCAGAACAGACAGCTGTGACTGTCAGAAAAGAAGAAGAATTGGAGCAGACTTTGGAAGCTGCCCAAGAAGAAGAAGAAGATGAACATTCTGAGGAATGGCTCATTACTTTCAGCCAAGAAGCTGAGAGAGTTGTAGCATTAGAGCTGACAGCAAAAGAAGCAGAAGAGGATGATGAGCATTCTGAGGAATGGCTCAATATTTTCAGCCAGGAGACTGAAAAGAATGCAACATGGGAGGTTGCACAAGCAGAGAAAGAAGAGGTAGACAACATTTTTTTTGCTGATCTGTGGGAACAGATAGAAGCCCTGGAAGAGAGGGTGAAAGTGCAGGACGTGTACATCCAACAGGTGAAGTTGGAAACTGATAAAGGAGGCATGGGAGATCATGATGATCTTCTCATATGCCAAAAAATTTTGCAGCTGAGGAGACTGCATGAGCAGATCCAGCCATGGGAGAAGTTGGACGAAGTGATCAAAGAGATCATGGAGCTGATGATCTGATAAACAGATACCATCAGCAAGGAGAGGCTGAACAAGAAGAAGGAAGCAGCAACAACAGCGCAGAAGCAGCAGCAGAATGGAGCAGATGGGAAGCTCCATATGCTTGTTTGGGATCCAGGAGGATTTCAACAGCTGAGAGGGGAATCGCATGAGCAGGAGCTCATGATTTTGCAGCTGAGGAGTTTGATGCAGGAGCATCTCTCCACGTCAGTCAGCCAGCCAGCCAGCCGCGTCAGTGAATTCAAATCACGCATTGAAGAGAGGCGCAACCTCATTTAAATCTGAATTCAATGTAACTTTAATGTTTAAGTTGTTGAGATGGAAAGTCGTGCCTTTGTGCAGGTTGTAGATAAGATCGGACATTAATGTTTGTATGGCTGAGATCTAGATCCGATTCTGGACTAGACAGCCCATTCAATGTAATTGAATAGGGTATGTAGGTTGGAGGGAAGCGCTCGAAGAGCCCCCTCAGGTAAAAGAGATTTTCATATCTCATTTTGTAAGTAGTGGGAGAAATTTAGATGAGTAGGAATCTGAGTAGAGCCAAAGAGAGCTTGAGAACACCTTGTAATTACAGGCATTTTCCAATTAATATAAACAGAGCAGTTTTTCTTGCATGAATTCTATGTTATATGGATGTCTGTGTGTGTTATTTATGTGTTGTGAATGCATGCTAGGCATTTGTAGGTTGTTTTGATTTCAGGTGAAATTCTTTGAGGTTTCATGCCAGGAGGGCATGACAGAGTACTGCGGTCTCTGAATACCGGTGCACTGAAGCACTTCTAAATTCTGCGGGTTCATACAAAGACGTGCTGTAGCACAAGAGATGGAATCAACAACTCAGGGAAGACCTCAAGGTTGTTGAATACCTTGGAGGCAAGGTTGTGTGGGAGGAGACACAGTTGCAAACATAATCATGGAGGATTCTGTGAAGCTCTGCCAAGTGGGCATTGAGCATAGGCACAAGGTGCGTTTGGAGGAACTCTGTTGTGAGTTCAGAAGAGACATAATCACGGAGGATTCTGTGAAGCTCTGCCAAGTGGGCATTGAGCATTTGCGCTGCGGTGCATTTGAGGAAGAACTTTGCTGAGAGTTTGAAGAAGAAAATAGAATCATTAAGGGTTTTGTAGAGCTCTGCCAGGAGGGCATCGAGAAAGTGCAAGGAGTGCACGAAAGAAGACAGAATTGTTGAACTTTCTGTGAAAGGAAGACACTCTGCTAGGTGGGCATTTGAGTCTGTGTGCAGATAGGCACAGGAAGAAGAGAACTCTTTGAGTTCTTTAATTTGAGGAAGAATCCACTAAGGGATATTCACAGGGTTGTTGAACACCCTGATAGGCTCAGCAAGAGGTTTCTTGAGAAAACAAAGTGCCAGGAGGCTGTTACATTCTCCATCTGTGGGATAAAGGAAAGAAAGAGCGGATTTTCCTTGGAGTTCGAAACCACAGGAAATCTTAGGAGGAACAACGCTTTCATACGCGGAGGCAAAATCGAAGTCGAGAGCTCGCAGGAGGAAACAGACAAAGGTTGAGGCCTTTGGGAATTCGAAATTTCTCCCAAGGTTGGGAAGAAAGTGCGTAGCTCAGGGGGAGCACATGGGAAGAAATGATCTGCATCGTCATATCTGGGAGAAAAATCCCGTCAGTCGTCAGATTTGGCGAGAAGCGAGGAGGTTACGACTGGGTTTCCAAGTTGTAAGCCCAGGAGATTGGGGGACCGTTGGATGCTCCCATAGATACCCGTCATCTATTGGATCGGGAGAAGGCACGCTGAGTGTAGCCTCTGGAGTAAGCATCGAGGATAAATGATTTGGGCCATCAGATCTTGAGCAGATACCCGTCAACCGTCAGATCGAACAGAAGCTGCACGAGGTTCACCATCGGGACTTCAACCATCGGCATATCGGGAGTCACGAGGACAAGAAAATCGAGACACTTCAAGTCTCGAAACGTCGGGAATATTTGGACTGTCTGTTAGCGGAGACACGTGGCAGAGATCGAGGCATCGAGAGTTGGGATATCGGCATTCCCGTGGACAGGAGATCGGGGAAGTCCATAGTGAAAACCCCGATATAATCTGAGTCGTCTGTTTGGGGAGACAGGTGTTAGAAATCTACAGTGAGTCGGTATATTGGCTATCGGGAAATCAGAGTTCCTGAGGTTGAAAGAATCGGGACATCACAAGTCTCGAAATCCCAGAGAAATCGGGACCGTCCATCAGAGGAGGACGCATGGCAACAATCGGATCCAGCGGGGAAAGTCCCGACAGGAAGTCATTGATTGGCGTTTTGGTCATCGGGATATCGGGGATCCTGGTGACAAGGTGTTTGGGCATTTCAGAATCACGAAGTCCGAAACCCCGACAAGGAGGAAGGTGCCATTGTGGGCCAGCTATCGGCATATCGTAAAATCGGGATTCGGAGGGTCGTGAGTCCTGAGGACATATGCGTTTCAGCATTTGAAACCCCAAATTCCCGATAGGTGATATGACTGCGGTCATATAGAGGGAGGTCGTATGGACCCAAAAAACTAGCCCAGGGGACTAGCAAAAGTTGGAGCGCGTTGGGAATCGGAGGATTGCGGATCCAAAGGACATATGCATTTTGGCGTTGGAAACCCCGAAACCCCGACAAGGGATAAGACTGCGGTCACGGGATAACAGTCATATTGGCCAGGAGCCTAACCAGGAATGCTAGTGCATAAAGAGCGCATCGGGATTCGAGAGATCATGAATCCTAAGGACGATTACGTCTCAACATTGAAAATCTTGAAACCCCGATGAGGAGATATGGTTGCGGTCATATAGGGGGAGGTCACGTGGACCAAAATTTTAGCCTAGAGGGATAAACAGGAATTGGGCGCATTGGGAAATTGAAATCCAAAATCCCGAAGGAAGATAAGGCTGCGGTCTTATGGAAAGCGGTCATATGGACCAGGACATAGCCAGAAGGGGCTAAGGCGCGTAAAGGGCGTGCATCGGTGAATTGGCGCATCGGAGATCGAGGATTCGAGAGTGCTGGAACTCTTGACATCAGGAAGGACGAAACCCCGAAACTTGATATTACATTCCCTGTGGGGAATTTGTTCATGGTCGTCTAGAAGGCCATGTGGATGAAGAAAAGGACCTGTGGATCGGTTTTTGACAGAGATTCCATTGGGGATCCAAGGATCCGCTTCAGCTCAGAAGGAATTTGAGCGATCCTTAAGACCGGGAGGTCAGGCGCAGAGACCCTGCGGGGCACGAGGAGTGTAGCGCCATCATCAGGAGAGATTACCATTTAGGTTCTAGATAAGACATTGGTATGTCTTTTTTCCATGTAAGATCTTTGTGCAGAGGCTTTAGGTAGTACCTAAATTCAATGTTTGAAGGTACAGTTGATTTGAACCAACAATCACTTGTTCTGGGAAGACCTGTGAACTCAGTTATGGCTGCCTCATCAACCACAAACTGCTCCTTTCCCACTTTTGTTGTCCTTCCATCATACAAGATAGAAAAATTCTCAGACACTTGTTGATGAAAATCTGCAAGTTTTTCACAATACGTATAGACTCCAGTCTCCTTGAAGAACTCGACCACCTTAGGGTGTGCCTCAAGGTACCAAACTCCATCCAATTCAACCCTTAGAACTGGCCCTACTTTCGTCATTAGTAAATGTTGACTGTACCTTCGATTAAGGAAAAACTTCATGCCAGGGAGACAAAGACTCTATGATTTAGGATGAAAGAGAGTATGACTCATAGAAAATCAAACGGGACAGGGTGACACAGAGTTCGGTTTGCAAAGCTCAAATGCTAACCAAGTTTAGGCAACAGACTGAATGAAAACATGCCAAAAATTTCAAGTTTCAGTAGGATATACATTTGAATTGAAACGGTATGAGTTTTGAACTTACCTGATGACTCGACCTGTCTTGATGGGTATGACAATTGGATTGAGAGTGATTTGATGGACTCTAACTGCACTCAACGATCACCACGAGAAACGGGATTATGATCTCTGGATATGCGTTTGCTTGATGAAATCACGGGCTCAAGACTATCTCAATAACTCCCGAATTCGAATTGATAATGAATGGAGATCAAATCAGAGATTCAAACAGGGTCATAATGGATTGTGTACTCGTGACTGGGAATGGTGAGAGGCTACGTGACTAATCATTTCTGTTAGTCGGGAAAAATGCATGAATTTATGTATCTTCGCCTGGTCTCAATTTTGAAAAGACAAATGCAATTGAAAGGACAACATGATATCAATATTCGGATGGATATAAAAAGAACGTGCATACCTTACCAACTTCATGAGATTTCGGTGGTTACGTTTCCATCATTGCACCAATTGGCAACTGGCTCGTGCGAAAGCACGGACTTTTCATTTTTCCCGTTGAAATATTTTCGGTAGTTAATTGTGCTTTTGCTTTTCCCTCTTATCTACCAAAAACAAAGGATTTCGATGGTTAATGAGCGCGTTTCAGGCTCGCCTAAACCACCTAAACCCGAGATTCTATCTTTTTCTTGACCAAACCAAATCTAAAGTTCTTTCTGAGCTTATTTACAAAAAATAGACTCTCTAACCTACCTACAAAAATTTAGGAATAAATTTTGGACCACAACCTATCACCTCAAAAGAAAAATTTCCACCAATTTATTTGAGGAGATAACACTGGCTCCTATTGGGGATGAACGCCTCCCTGTGAGGTT
>SNQJ01S0125753.1:0-16253 GCA_010110895.2 Picea sitchensis | reverse complement strand
CATTTTCTTGCAAAAGCAAGATCATCCTCTCCTTCCAAGCACCAAAATTTGTTGCCCCATCAAGTCTGTCCTCAACTCTCAAACCAGTAGTCATTGACCCTTTTTCTGCTGTAACTAACAAATTCAAAAATCTTCCCTGTGAAGTGTCTGTTGTCCAACTTTTTGTCTGCTGAAATTTCTGCTTCCCTTCAACTCAGCTCTGATACCATGCTAATTTTTCAAACCCCAACGCAGTTTCAGTCTCGCTGATTTTTCAGCCAATGTTAAATGCCCAAACCCATTTTTACATTAGCATATAAAAACTTAGCAGAAAATAAACTTCAGAACTGAAACATGAGGGTTCTGAACATCGTTTTAAGTGCAGAAATAAAATATCAGCAGTATGCAAAACTCATAAAATTATAGACACAGGAATTTTTGGTCTAACATCGACCCTAGAAAAACCCACAAGGGGAAAACCAGTATGAGAGGGATTTTTATTATTTATGAGCTTCTGAGAAATATCTTTTACAACAGTCTAATCTTCAGCAAAAAATACAAACTTATCTCAGAAAATTTATGCTCGTCTTCTTCAGAAAATTCCAGAATGCAGCTCCTCGAAATCTGTACTAGAAATCCATACAACTGTACGGTTGCTACAACAATAAATGTTGTATGGAACTCCTAAAAAATCGTGCTTCTTTTCTGTGTTTTTTGTACCCTCTTTTCTATGCATTAAATTCCCCTTGAAAATTGTGCCATGCCTTGAAATGCATGTTGTACCTTGTTGTACAGACTGTTGTCCTTTTGTTGTACGAACTGTCAAATCCATACTGTATGGCCTCCACAAGACTATTGTTCCCTTTCCTCAAAATCTGTGCACAAAAATTTGTTGTACGGCCCTCAAGAAATCCATACGGTACGACCCTCACACTCAATAATACCCTCCTCGATTTCTATGCTACTCGGTTTCCTTGGGAATTATGCTCTTACTCTAGCAACTTCTCCTTCTTCCTCAAGCTCGACCTCTCTCTTTCTCTCTCTTACTCTCTCAACAAGAAAGCTTGAACAACCCAACAATGGGTGCGCCCTCTTGCCCTAATTGACCTCATGAGGGAAGGTGAGGGGTTTTCTAATCCAATGGTTGAGATTAGATCGGATGAGTGGCTGAGATTAGATGTCTCTTCACTCACCCTCACTTTAGTCATAAAGTCACCTTTTAATTTGTATCTCACAAATTAAATGACTAGGACCCACATTAGGCACTTTCTCCCCCTTAGGCGCCCAGGAAAGAGAAACACTTGCCTTGGTACTTTATTTAATTAAAAAATTTAACAGGATTTTCAAGGGAACCATACCTAACATGAAGGTTGACCTTGTGGGAGCATAGGAAATCAAGCAAAGAATTGAAATTGCACAAATTAATAGAACCATCAAATAAATACATAACGAGATAACCAGACTAAGAAGGGGAGATAATTACATGCCAAACCCAAGAATGCCAATCCTAGAGCAAAGGAGGAACCCTCCCCCATAAAAAAGAGTGAGGTTTGAGAACACAAATAACCCACAAAGACCAAGGGTTCTCAGATAGCCTACTCCAAATGCGATTGTTTTGGATGATGTCTATGATGAGAAATTAACTGAGAAAGAAAATTATTACTCATCTGATGAAAGCTCTGAAACTGTGCAGATGGACGGATGTGAGACGTCCATGTATATATTTGGAGAGGGCGACAATGATCCCAACTCACAAGAAAACGTCACCCAGACAAGAGGATTTGTAACTAGACCAAAAAATAAAGGCAACTCTGACAAGGAAAAGAAAAAAGAAAAGGAAAAAGAAAAAACAATTGAAAAAGCGTCAACTGAGAAAGTAACAGATCGAAAAGGAACTAAAAGGCAAAACCTGGCATCAAACTCCACTCAAATGACATATAATGTCGTGGAAGACTTAAGTAAATTAAGGATAAATTTTCCCTTTACGGAAGTGGTGAAGATTCCCCAACAAAGACACAACATTTTGAAGTTATTGGATGATCCATCTGAAAGAGTTGAAGTTGTCATTACCAGTCCAAAATAAAGCCAGATACCATCAACTGCCAAGCTGAGAGGTAAAATTCTGCCCTTCTACATCTCAATTGAAAATCATGATGTTGCACTACATAAATCTTTAGTTGACACCGGCGCGACAAATAATATCATGCCACTTGTGTTCATGGAGGCATTGGGCATGATTTGCACTAAGTATTATGAAACCAGTGGAAGAATATATACGATTGATTTTAGAAAAGTTCCAACGTACGAATAAATCAAGGATTTTTATGCTTGGATTACAACAACCCCCCATATCATTACAGTTTTCAATATTATTGTGGTAGACCTTCCTCCAACATATGGAGTTGTGCTGGGAAGAGATTGGACATCCATGATCGGTGGATATATAATGAATGATGGAAGTTGTATGATGCTACCAGACAAATAGGGAGTGATGATTAAAGTACCCCATGAACCTAGAAAACCCTTCTCTTTCAAGAAGAAGGACAATGAGTTGATGGAGGATTATATAGATGTTGGGATTGGAAACTATGCTATCCTAGACATGGAGCATAACGAAATCCTAGAGAAAGTTCAAGGCGTGAGGATTCAAGAGTGTTTGTTTGAAGGATACTGGAGGATGTCATTCGATGGAGCCTGTTCAAAATCTGGGAATGGTGTTGGAATTGTAATTTTGAGTCCAAGTAATATTATGCATCCCCATGATGTAAGACTGGATTTTTCATGCACAAATAACGAGGAAAAATATGAAGCTTTGATTCAGGGGATGATCCTTGCACAGGAAATGAAAATAGAACATATCATTGTAGCTGGAGACTCAGAGTTGGTCATCAATCAAGTTACTCAGAGGTATAAAATAAAAAAGGAAAGACTTCAGTTGTATTTCAAAAGAGTTAACGAGTTGATGGAATATTTCAGTTCCTTCAATATTTCTTTCATTCCAAGGGACAAGAATCACAAGTCCGATTCACTAGCCTTGGAGGCCTCATTGTCAAACCCAGACAATATCCAAAGCAAAATGTATTTCCAGGTAGAAAGAACTTTACGATCGTCCGTTCCCGATAACATTGAGTACTTGCAAGTATTTAAGAACGATGAACAACTTGATTTTTTTTGTTAAACAATGATTGTGAAGAAGACGATCACTCGTCTACTGTCCCCAAATATTTTATACAAGTTGAATCTTTGTTTACGAAAGACGATCATGCTAAGAATCTTATTGAAGAAATTTCAATTTGAAAAGTGCAAGAAATGAGAAAAGTCAATATTGGAACTGAAAGTTCTCCGAAATATGTCAACTTGGGAGTTGATTGTACTATTGAGGAAATTGATCAATATGTTTCCTTATTCAAAGAATATATTGATATGTTCGCCTTGACCTATGATGATTTGAAAGATTACGATAAAACTGTATTCCAGCATATCATTCCTTTGATGGAAGAAGTAAATCCAGTGAAACAAAAAATAAGGATGATGAATCCCAAGCTAAAACCTATGGTAAAGATTGAATTGGAGAAATTGAAGAAGGCAGGGATAATTTATCCCATCAGACATTCATACCATCTTTCAAATCCAATGATTGTAAGAAAAAAGATCGGGGAAATCCATATGTGTGTTGACTTCAAAGACCTTAACAAAGCAAGCATAAAGGATAATTTTCCTTTACCTAGTATGGAGTTTCTTCTACAACAAGTTACTGGATCATCATGTATGTATATAACCAGGTCTTGGTGGCTGAGGAAGATAGGGAAAAGACAAAATTTATCACATTGTGGGAGACATATGCATATGCCAGAATTCCCTTTGGTTTGAAGAATGTTGGAGCCACATTCCAAAGGGCCATGGATCATGCATTCAGCGGGTTGATAGGAAAGTTTATGGAAGACTATCAAGATGACTTGATGGAGCATTCAAAGAAAAGGGATGAGAACATCCATCATTTACGAAAGGTTTTTGAAAGATGTAAACTATATGGTGTATCTCTGAATCCAAAGAAATGCTTGTTCGCGGTGACTCAAGGAAAACTGTTGGGCCATATTGTATGTAAGGAATGGATTTACATAGATCCAGAAAGAATTAAATCCATAAATGAGCTCAACCCCATGACATCCAAGAAGGGAGTCCAATCATTCTTCGGCAAAATCAATTTTTTTCAAATATTTGCTCCTGACTATGCAAGCATCGTAAATCCGATCAATTTGTTGTTGAAAAAGGTGCATAGGTTCGAATGGACAACAGATACTCAGGAGGCGTTCAAAAATATCAAAGGATCAATTACCACTAGTGCTATCCTCATTAGTCCATACTTCCAAAGAGATTTCATTATCTATTCATTTTGTACAGAGGCAGTTGTTGCATCCATTCTCACTCAGAAAAATAAAAAAGGAGAAGAACTCCCAATAAGTTTTTTGAGAAAAACCCTACACAACTATGAGTTGAGATATTCAGAACTGAAGAAGCAAGCCTTGGCTCTTGTGAAAGCACTAGCACACTTTTAGACGTATATATTAAACTCTCATATTATTTATTATGTTCCCTCATCACCAGTGAAGATGCTTCTAAATCAACAATTGAGAGAACGAAAATAGGTTAACTGATTGAAAAAGATACAAGAATATGATATCGAGATTAAACCTTTAAAGGAAATCAAAGGAAAAGGTTTATTCAAGCTCATTGTGAAAGGATATTTGGTCGATGGGATGATTTCAATCTCAGTCAGAGAACCATTAGATGATTCAGAATGGTACAGAGATATTATATTCTATTTAAGGTCTGGGTAGTTTCCTGTCACCATGAACTCAAAGGAACGAAGGAAATTAAATATGTAGGTGAACCAATATGTGTTGATTGCTGACATATTGTTCAGGAGAAATTATGACGGTATACTACTTAGATGCATTGATGAAAATCAAGCCGAAGAATTGATAAGATAATTCCATGAAGGAATATGTAGTGGACACTTTTCCCCTACTTCCACCACCCACAAGATAATAATGGTTGGATTCTACTAGCCATCAATGTTCAGAGACTCGTATGCCATGATAAGGAAATGTGTGTCCTTCTAGCAGTTTTTAGGAGAGAATAAGAGATTCACAATGCCCTTACAACCCGTAATTGTGGAGAAACCATTCTCCAATGGGGACTCGATGTTTCCAGGCCAATTAATCCGAAGTGTAGCAAAGGGCATATGTACATCCTCATGGCTACAAATTATTTCACGAAATGGCCAGTGGTGGTGGCGTTAAAGAAGGATGATTTTGAAGAGTTGATTAAATTACTCAAAGACAATATTCTGTAGAGATTTGGTGTCCTTGATAAATTTATCATAGAGAATGGTTCGATTTTCATCGGGTCGAAGTTTACAGAGTTTTGTGGAGAATATGGAATCATCATGGGTCAATCATCCAATTATTATCCACAAGATAATGGCCTTGCCGAATCCACAAACAAAACACTTGGGCAGACACTAAAGAAAACCATTGACAAGAACCAAAGGAATTGGCATATGAAGCTAACAGATGCGTTATGGGAAAGAAGAACGAATCTGAAGGATAGCACCGATATGCCTCCATATCTATTGGTTTAAGGGAAGGAAGTGAAAATGCCAATTAGTCTTGAGCTCAATGCATTGATCTATGTGGTTAATACCAAATATACAGAAGATAGTTCACCCATCCAGAGGAGAATCAATCAGTTGTTGAAGTTGGAAGAGGAACGAAGCAAAGCCCTGAATCAAACTTCTCAGAGGCAGCAGAGCGTCAAAAGATATTTTGATCAAAGAAAAGCTGTAAATAATTTCTAGAAGGGAGAGTTGGTGCTACTTTGGAACAAGTCCAAGGAGAAACTGTCCATGCATACAAAGTTCGAAGCACTCTAGATCAGACCATACGTCGTCGATAAGATATTGGATTTTAACTCATATTTGCTCCAAGACATGAAGGGAAAAATATTAATGTTTCCTGTCAACGAGAAACATTTGAAAGGTTTCTTCTCCTAAGACTTTCTCATTCTCCTTGTACATAATTTTATTTTTTCAGTTTGTATATTCTTATTATGACTCCATAGCCCACTGGGCGAAAGCACCTGGTCAAGAGAGATTCTCAATTGTTGACAACCCACAGGGTGTTATCATCCCAAAGTTGGAGCCTGTTGTTGAGATCAATTCCCGCTTCTGAAATTTCCCTCCCCTTTTCTATTTTCCAAACTTCTTTTCTCCCTTTCTTTTCCCTCTTCTATACTTACCCAATTTCACCTTTTCCTTTTTCCCCTTCTTTTCTCTCTTTCTAGTTTTTATACTTAGTCATTTTCTCAAAACGACGGGTTCGCGGGTTCCAGGATTGGCAGACTCACGAATCCTCGTCTCCAATCCACACTCTCACATATTGAGTTCGACCAATTGCCACATACTTATCCATTTATGCAGTCGCGGGTTCCCGAGTTGGCGGGGTCAAACTCTCATATCCCATGTTCCGTGATATACATTTTGCATCCAAAAGATCCTCGATCTACATTTTGACCCTCAAATTCCCTGACCTTCCAAGTATCTCATTTCTCCTATGTTGATTTTGTCCGATCGCATCACAACATTTATCCAATTTTCGACCATTTGCACTCGTGGGTTCCCAGGTTGGCTGGTTCACAAAAGTCTCAAATCCTATTTCGCTCTTGTCCATCCCTGCCACTTTCATGATTTTCCCAATACACATTTAGTATGGTTTAATGCTAATAACTCATTATGCGGGTCTCGTAAATATTGTCATTAATAGGCGAAGGGTTCGAGGAGATTCCTCATTAAACCACATTAAAGAATGATTTGCGGAAGATTATATTATATCTCTCAAGTGCTCATTTCAAATATTATCTGGATCAAAGGAACGGTCCCGTCAACTTATGGTAGTAGTATCTCGAAAGTAATTCTACGAAGATACTTTGAACATTTTTTAATGAGAATACCAGAACTTTCAGTGGTCTAGAGCATACTCTTATTATTCATCCCCTTCTGCTCAGAAGGACGTAATTTGGACGTCCATAATTTCTCATGCAGGCTGCGTTCTTGAATTTTTTGATTGCAAGGAGTTGGTTTCCTGGTGCACTGAGAAGTATATACCAAACCAACAAATAATTCAATTCCAATACCATTCTCCTATCTCCCTTTAGCCTCAAGTATTCCTTAAGATGATGAGACTCCCAGAGCCAACACTCACCTTCAAAGGTGAAGATTGTAGAGACTTCTTGAAAAAACACGACAACGACCTGAATCTCTTACCAAAATTCTTGGAGAATCCCATGGCCATTCCTGAGGATATTTCCAGACTACATGTCATCTTGTTCAAAAACCCATTTCAGGAAATTTCCTGATTATTTACTATAATTACGAGCCAAGACAATACTGCTAGCATTTCCTATATGATTCTTTACATCTTATATTTTTCTGTCAAGGAGCATTCCATTTTCGATTGGAGGAAGTTGATTTCCTTTGAAATCTCTTCCCAATTGTCTTAGTATAAAAAGGATAAGATATTATTTATGTATTCTTATTTGGTTTTTGCGATAGCGCATTGTTGTCGATTTCCTAAATTGTCTATATGAAAGAATGTGAATTGTGAATTCGACCTCGTGACCTTTTGGTACCAATATTTATGGAGGCACAAAGCTTCCCTACATTTTCATGAAGTTTTCAATGACTTTTTTTTGGTCCTTAAAGAATTTCTATTTGGAAAAGACACCCCAAGGATATTCAGTCAGGCCAGTAAATTCTTGGATAGAAAGGGGACTTTGGACCAAATGGAAAACTACAATGTAATCAGGATTTTCGGTTCTAAGGAAAATCCTTCCTTTCTTCCATGCCATATATATGATAGAATGTTTTTCACAGAATTCGCAAGGAAATATAACTTTTGGTTGCACTTTTTTCATGAAAAACAAAAAAATCAATTTATACCTTTGCCTTGGAAAGTTGGGGATTTTGTATTAAAAAATATGAACAAAATTGATGATTTCGCTAACCACTTCCATAACTTGAATCTCAAGTACGCTAAAAATATTAGAGGGTTTGATCCTAATGGAATCTTTGTGGAACATATGTTAATATTGTGTTTTAGCAGTTCATTTATCCATACAGTTCTAGGAGAAGAAGAAGATAATAACCTGGGCAATCCTACCCACACTATTGGCAACTTAGAGACGGTACTTAGTACCAATGAATTGTATAAATAGAGAGGAAAAGGTCCCAACGAGAAGAGTTCCTAGTCCCCAACTATTACTCCCAATACTTCGACACCTCAGAGCAGTGCTCCAGCAGCCCACCTATCCAAAAAAGTAATCAACAATAGTTCAAGCAGAGGAGACAAGAACCCCCCTCCATGAAAAATTGAAAGCTCCCATAAATTTTCTCTGAGGAAGAATAAGAAGAATATTGTATAGGAGGAAGAAGAGAATCCCGTCGGAAGTGACATCAATAGATTCTCCCTTGAAGATGTGGAGATTGAAGTTGACATTGAAAATATGTTTCCTAACATTGACCAGCCAGGAAGCACGACCCACCAAAACCAATCGTTGGAAATTGTTGAGAATGAGATATTTGATGAAGAAGAATCATTTTTATTTCAGAGTGTTGTCTTGGACAACGTATCTAAAAAATTAATTATTGAGAAGAGTGATGCGAAGAATAAAAAGGGGAAATCTCGTTTAGAGGTTAACCTAAAGAATATGCAACCTTCCCAGGTTTCCAGAATCCATAGAGCCACCGATGATGCATTGGATGATTCCATTGGCAGTCTTGAAGCATAAATAAAAAGTTAAAGGAAATATAAGAGACTTTGATGCCTCTTCCATTTCTTTCCAGGACTTTGGAAATTGTCAGACCCCCCATGCCCATAGCCAAAATAAATGGATACTCAAGCTTAATCACATCAGCCAGAAGATATGTGGAGAATACTATCAAGAAAAGAATGGAACTAATTACAGAAGCTTGCGAAATTTCAAAGAGCATTGTTTCTTTTGGCTCGAGGGCGCATGCCTTCCTTGAATATCTACAGGTCGACCTAAAAAATGAAGAAGGTTTATACCTTGATTCCATGGTACCCTTTGGTATTAAAGTTACCAACATGTCAGAGCTAAAGAGAAGAGAGGAAGACCTTCCCTCTCCAAGTTGGATCAAGCAACTGAATGCCTATTGGAAATATAAAATCAAGACCTTGGACAACATCGTTCAGGCATGCAGCCAAGCCATAACAAGGAGAGAAGAGTTATTCAAAAGGCTCACGGACGTGGACCTATCTGGAAGCACTAATGAAGACCAAGATTCCAAGTTGATCCTCAAATCACTGTTCCTAACAAAAAAACAATTCGATGAACAAGTTGAGATCTTTAAAGGATTGTCAATTGAAAAATTCTATGGCATAATTGTATATGATGACAACGCCATAGATAAATGGCTAGTGGATTACTCCATAAAAAATCAGGATATTGAATAATTACTACATGGCATTTCCATTGATCTTCTGGACTTGGAGGGTGAGATGTTCAATACTAAAATCCGACATGAAATCAGCATGGAACCTATGAAAGGTTACATAGAGGAATGCTTCAAGAAGGCTATCGATAAACCGACAAATGAAGGACAAGAAGAAATTGAGACGGTTCTTGTAACCGTTGATGAAAACGATAAAAGAACATCAACGAGCAAATGAACACATGAGAGAACATCATAATAAGTTTACGCTGATCATAATATTATTTTCTTTATCAAGTCTTTCATCCAGTTATTCCACCTCTTTCACTAGAAAGGTTTAACTGAAGACTAATAAATCCATTGTTCTTCTTACTAGGTCTTGTTGATCCTTCCACCACCCACCGTCCTTTTTCTAAAAGATTATTTCTTGTATTTATTTTCTTAATGGTCTGTGGGAGCCCTAGTCCCAGTATTTAAGACAAACACATTTACATTTTCAAGAATATGTAACAGATTATACATTTTTTTGGAAATTTTAAGAGAACTACTTTGGGAACAATCTCGATTGTGCTTTGTAACCCTGTTTTCATAATATAAAGTATTTGAGGTTGATCTATCATTATATTTATTTGAACTTCCCATGTATCCACTCTATTAAAGTTCGCTTGTGCATGCAAATCATCTTCTTTTGTTTTTATGTGATCATAATCTTTATCTTAAAACTATGATGGATGTGAGGAAATTTTGTTTATTTACTTTAAATGTGTGATGTATGTGATTCCTGGTCCTCTCTCGGGAACTTTCTTTAAAAAAGACAAACACAAACTTTTTCTTTTATTTATTTTCTATATTTATGTTTCTTTGAAATACTACGACGAACTTCTGTCAGGTCCCACAATTTGAACATTTAAAAATCTCAAGAAAATCTAAAGAGGAGTACTACCTCTATAAAAATGCAGGGGGATTTACATCCTTGTGAGGTTGTCGTTTCGGTCCTAATGGATTCAAGTGTCAACAAGAGGCCATTGAGTCTAGGTTTCTTCATGAGGATTTCGAGGAAGAGTCGAAAGTTCAAAGGGGTTGGGTTGGAAGCATATATCCCATGGAGAGGCTTATTGAAGCTATAACCAAACAAGGAACCAAAGTTAAGGTTGAAGTCCATAATTTTATAGTGAATTAAATCTATAGTTGTTCATAGATTGGATTCAAGAGTTAGATAAATTCTATGATATGGAAGGAATTGAGGAAACTGATCCACGAAGGGTCAAAATTGCAACATAAAAAATGAAGTCTCATGTTGCTTTGTGACGGGAATATCCAAAATGTTAGGAAAACAAAAGGGAAAGAAAATATCAAAATGTGGCAAAAGATGCTAAAACTTTTGAAGACTAAATTTATGCCCTCATATTTTTAGCAAAGACTTTTTAGCGACGATCAAAATCTAAAATGGAAGGAGTTATCCATACTTGCTTTTACTGAAGAATTTTTGAGGTCGCAAATCAAGACTAGTTTGCAAAAGGATGATGAACATGGAGCAACAAGATACATCAATGCCCTTAGATTTCAACTCCAAGATGAGTTGGCCATGGTCAAAGTGAACTATGTGGATGAAGCATATCATCTAGCCTTGAAAGTAGAAGAAAAATAGAATAGATGAGGCAAATCAACAATCAAACGGGTCGATATCAATTTGAGTAGAGGGAGAGGAAGTTCCTGCAAACCTACCAACGAAGAATAAATAATGGATAATGTTAAGCCAAACTTCCAAGGCAGGGGAGCCTTCAATAGTAGGGGATGAGGGTGATGTTTTTCTGGAAGTTGAAAACCAGTGAAGTATTTTATATGCAACGATCCCATAAAGCTATAGATTTCCCTCAAAATCCCAAAAGGGTGATGGTAGCTCGAGAAGGAGAAGGAGAAGAGATATTCAGAGAAGAAGTTGAAGAAGAGAGAGGAGGAGAGAATCTGATGTTGAGGAGGACCTTCATATTCAGGAACAAAGCAACCCATGAAGTGGATTGGAAGAGGAAAAGCACATTTCAAATAAAATGCAAGTGCAAAGACAAGGTGTGCAAGGTTATTGTAGATGGAGGATCTATCGGTAATTTGGTAAATATAGAAATGGTGCAAAAATCACAACTTGCTTGCATTCCAAAATCACATCCCTATAATATTTCCTGGTTGAAAAAGTATCATAGTGTGCTTGTAAATCAATATTGTCTTGTTCACTTCAAAATTGGTCCTCTTGAAGACAAAGTGTTATGTTACATAGTGCCAATGGATGCTTGCCATTTACAATTGTGTAGATCTTGGAGATATGACCAGAATGAAATTCACCATGGTAGAGAAAACACCTATGAGATACAAAATGAGGGAAAACAGAATTTCTTGAAGCCTTCTAAAGGAGAAGAATCAATTGAATTAACAACTCTATCCTTGATTACAATGGTTTGTGTTATCACATAGTTTGTAGTTAAGATAAAATATGGATGAAAGGAAGTCAAACTGGTGTAACTGAACCAATCCCACCACTGTCACCTCAATGGGAAAGTTCTTTCTATTTAGGGAGTTAAGGCTTGGGGGAGACGTCACCGGTGACCTGGGGTTTTGAGAAGGAAAAAGGGTTAAAAGGGATAAGTGATAATATTCCCCCTCACAAGTCACCACCTCATCAGAAAGTCCAACTTAATAGCCAATAAAGATGAAAGATAACTGGGAGTAGTAACCAAGAAGTGTACCTTCCCGAGACAAAGAAAAAATAAACTGTACATGTGCAAGCTTACTTGTTGGTTAGTACTTCATATAATCAATGAATTTCTGATAATAAGCAATTGAGCAATAATATTGACGAAGTAAATCAATGTTTGCACAATAGAAATGATTACAATATCACTTCTCAATAAATGCTAAAGAAACTTTGGCATTAAATGTAACAATATCAACACTTTTAGAAACAATGCCTTAACCAATCATTCAATTACTTTAAAGGTAAAATGAATGTTGCACAAAGGTGTTTATAGNTCAGCACCATTTGTTTTTGCTTGTTTGAATTTATGAACAGATTGCAATATCTCTCGCCCCCGACGTCTGTTTGAGACAAAACGAGTTGCGTTGGGTTCGCAACGATGAGGCCTATGCTCTCGTTTGATTTGAAGTGATTCCGAACACTTTGAATTTTTGAGCAAAATTTGATCCCTTGATCAAGCCAGAAGCTATGTGGAGAATACTATCAAGAAAAGAATGGAACTAATTACGGAAGCTTGCGAAATTTCAAAGAGCATTGTTTCTTTTGGCTTGAGGGTGCATGCCTTCCTTGAATATCTACAGGTCGACCTAAAAAACGAAGAAGGCTTCTACCTTGATTCCATGGTACCCTTTGGTATTAAAGTTACCAACATGTCAGAGCTGAAGAGAAGAGAGGAAGACCTTCCCTCTCCAAGTCGGATCAAGCAACTGAATGCCTATTGGAAATATAAAATCAAGAACTTGGACAACATCGTTCAGGCATGCAGCCAAGCCATAACAAGGAGAGAAGAGTTATTCAAAAGGCTCACGGAGGTGGACCTATCTGGAAGCACTAACGAAGACCAAGATTCCAAGTTTATCCTCAAATCATTGTTCCTAACAAAAAAACAATTCGATGAACAAGTTGAGATCTTTAAAGGATTGTCAATTGAAAAATTCTATGGCATAATTGTATATAATGAGAATGCCATAGATAAATGGCTAGTGGATTACTCTGTAAAAAATCAGGATATTGAATAAGTACTACATGGCATTTCCATTGATCTTCAGGACTTGGAGGGTGAGATGTTCAATACTAAAATCCGACATGAAATCAATGTGGCACCTATGAAAGGCTACATGGAGGAATGCTTCAAGAAGGCTATCGATAAACCGACAAATGAAGGACAAGAAGAAATTGAGACGATTCTTGTAACCGTTGATGAAAACGATAAAAGAACATCAATGAGCAAATGAACACATGAGAGACTATCATAATATGTTTACGCTGATCATAATCTTATTTTCTTTATCAAGTCCTTAATCCAGTTATTCCACCTCTTTCACTAGAAAGGTTTAACTGAAGACTGATAAATCCTTTGTTCTTCTTACCAGGTCTTGTTGATCCTTCCACCACCCACCATCCTTTTTCTAAAAGCTTATTTCTTGTATTTATTTTCTTAATGGTTCGTGGGAGCCCCAGTCCCAGTCTTTAAGACAAACACATTGACATTTTCAAGAATATGTAATAGATTATACATTTTTTTGGAAATTTTAAGAGAACTACTTTGGGAACAATCTCAGTTGTGCTTTGTAACCCTGTTTTCAGAATATAAAGTATTTGAGGTTGATCTATCATTATATTTATTTGAGCTTCCCATGTATCCACTATGTTAAAGTTCGCTTGTGCATGCAGACCATCTTCTTTTGTTTTTATGTGATCATAATCTTTATCTTAAAACTATGATGGATGTGAGAAAATTTTGTTTATTTACTTTAAATGTGTGATGTATGTGATTCCTGGTCCTCTCTCAGGAACTTTCTTTAAAAAAGACAAACACAAAATTTTTCTTTTACTTATTTTCTATATTTATGTTTATTTGAAATACTACGATGAACTTCTGTTAGGTCCCACAATTTGAACATTTAAAAATCTCAAGAAAATCTAAAGAGGAGTACTACCTCTATAAAAACGTAGGGGGATTTACATCCTTGTGAGGTTGTCATTTCGGTCTTAATAGATTCAAGCGTCAACAAGAGGCCATTGAGTCTAGGTTGCTTCATGATGATTTCAAGGAAGAGACGAAAGTTCAAAGGGGTTGGGTTGGAAGAATATATCCCATGGAGAGGCTTATTGAAGCTACAACCAAACAAGGAACCAAAGTTAAGGTTGAAGTCCATAATTTTATAGTGAATTAAATCTATAGTTGTTCATAGATTGGATTCAAGAGTTAGATAAATTCTATGATATGGAAGGAATTGAGGAAACTGATCCACGAAGGGTCAAAATTGCAACATAAAAAATGAAGTCTCATGTTGCTTTGTGACGGGAATATCCAAAATGTTAGGAAAACAAAAGGGAAAGAAAATATCAAAATGTGGCAAAAGATGCTAAAACTTTTGAAGACTAAATTTATGCCCTCATATTTTTAGCAAAGACTTTTTAGCGACGATCAAAATCTAAAATGGAAGGAGTTATCCATACTTGCTTTTACTGAAGAATTTTTGAGGTCGCAAATCAAGACTAGTTTGCAAAAGGATGATGAACATGGAGCAACAAGATACATCAATGCCCTTAGATTTCAACTCCAAGATGAGTTGGCCATGGTCAAAGTGAACTATGTGGATGAAGCATATCATCTAGCCTTGAAAGTAGAAGAAAAATAGAATAGATGAGGCAAATCAACAATCAAACGGGTCGATATCAATTTGAGTAGAGGGAGAGGAAGTTCCTGCAAACCTACCAACGAAGAATAAATAATGGATAATGTTAAGCCAAACTTCCAAGGCAGGGGAGCCTTCAATAGTAGGGGATGAGGGTGATGTTTTTCTGGAAGTTGAAAACCAGTGAAGTATTTTATATGCAACGATCCCATAAAGCTATAGATTTCCCTCAAAATCCCAAAAGGGTGATGGTAGCTCGAGAAGGAGAAGGAGAAGAGATATTCAGAGAAGAAGTTGAAGAAGAGAGAGGAGGAGAGAATCTGATGTTGAGGAGGACCTTCATATTCAGGAACAAAGCAACCCATGAAGTGGATTGGAAGAGGAAAAGCACATTTCAAATAAAATGCAAGTGCAAAGACAAGGTGTGCAAGGTTATTGTAGATGGAGGATCTATCGGTAATTTGGTAAATATAGAAATGGTGCAAAAATCACAACTTGCTTGCATTCCAAAATCACATCCCTATAATATTTCCTGGTTGAAAAAGTATCATAGTGTGCTTGTAAATCAATATTGTCTTGTTCACTTCAAAATTGGTCCTCTTGAAGACAAAGTGTTATGTTACATAGTGCCAATGGATGCTTGCCATTTACAATTGTGTAGATCTTGGAGATATGACCAGAATGAAATTCACCATGGTAGAGAAAACACCTATGAGATACAAAATGAGGGAAAACAGAATTTCTTGAAGCCTTCTAAAGGAGAAGAATCAATTGAATTAACAACTCTATCCTTGATTACAATGGTTTGTGTTATCACATAGTTTGTAGTTAAGATAAAATATGGATGAAAGGAAGTCAAACTGGTGTAACTGAACCAATCCCACCACTGTCACCTCAATGGGAAAGTTCTTTCTATTTAGGGAGTTAAGGCTTGGGGGAGACGTCACCGGTGACCTGGGGTTTTGAGAAGGAAAAAGGGTTAAAAGGGATAAGTGATAATATTCCCCCTCACAAGTCACCACCTCATCAGAAAGTCCAACTTAATAGCCAATAAAGATGAAAGATAACTGGGAGTAGTAACCAAGAAGTGTACCTTCCCGAGACAAAGAAAAAATAAACTGTACATGTGCAAGCTTACTTGTTGGTTAGTACTTCATATAATCAATGAATTTCTGATAATAAGCAATTGAGCAATAATATTGACGAAGTAAATCAATGTTTGCACAATAGAAATGATTACAATATCACTTCTCAATAAATGCTAAAGAAACTTTGGCATTAAATGTAACAATATCAACACTTTTAGAAACAATGCCTTAACCAATCATTCAATTACTTTAAAGGTAAAATGAATGTTGCACAAAGGTGTTTATAG
>SNQJ01S0125752.1:0-26549 GCA_010110895.2 Picea sitchensis | reverse complement strand
TAATGGAAAGTAAAATCACTTTTAATATAAGGGTTATCAAAACATGTGCATCAAAACTACCTTATCAAATTAAACAAGTTCTCAAAGACCCTATGCAATTTGCCAAGTTTAGGTATGGGAGGGTTGACAAGGTGACCTATTGGGTGAATCAGTGCTTAAGTGAAGGAGTGTTTCCTAGGTGGAAACCTCTCTAAGTCATGTGAAGAATATGAAGTGGATTGGGGTAAGACTTTTGGGCATGGGGTTCATGACATACAAGGGTTCGTATTGTCTCATTTATGGGTGCCTTTGTAGAGGGTGTGTTACACCTTCGTTTTCAATGCATCCTTTTTTCAAGCCCATTTATTGCCATTAATTATTTAGAATGTTTCCAGGTTGAATCCAAGGTGGGACTTCTACCCAAGAATGAAAATAATTTTCCACCTTGACTCTACCTTGGTCACACATTATAAAAATGCCAACCAATGTAAAGCGCATGCGGGAAATGTTTATTGGTTGACATTTTTATATTGTTATTTTTCTACAGGTCCCATCATTTTATTATGAGATACATTTCATTTTCCTTTGGATCCCTGGGCGAGCATATAGAAGTTTTATGATTGGATTTTATCTTTTTCCAGCTACAAAAATTTGGGCCTTCATCCCCTTCCTCCCATGAAATGAGGTACAAGCCCTTCTTGGGTCAATACACCCAAAAATCCCAAAATATAAGGAGATGAAAAGGGGTGAAGTGTGGAAAATGGTAAGGATGATCGGGGACGACACCATGACTCGTCAAGGAGACTTCCCAGTAGCAAACCCATCCCTAAGGGTGACCACTTACTAGGGAGCAATGTCAACCACCAAGAAAAATTTCTATAATCAAAAGAACCTTTAAATGCAACATATTCAAATGTCTCAAGTATTAAAGTGATACTTACCACAATACTTGACTTGTACCTCATAGAGCAAGACCCATTGTATTCTAGAAGCAAGTTGATGTATTGAATTCCATCGTGACAAATCTAGGATGTGTGATGGTGAAGTGGGGTCTATGTTTTTGCATGTGGATGTTGTCAATCATCTGTCTCTCGTAACTCCATGTCTGCAACCAGAGTGTCTTGAGACATCATTTCCTTAGTTATCCCTAGAAATTGGGGATAACAAGTACCAACAAAAGAACTTTGTGAACCCTTCTTGTTTATCAATTCAATAGAGGAGGTGGATTTTTTCTTAAATATCGATTAGATACACCTTATGGATCAATTTCTCAAGGTAAATCAACTTCTTTGTTAGTGGGATCAATTCGTTCAATTTTTGGTTGATTTCTCAAGGTAAGTCGACTTCTCCCTTATTGGGATTGATTCCTTCAACTTTTGGTCAATTTCTCAAGTTAAGTTGACTTCTCCCTCAATGGGATCGTTTCCTTCAATTTTTGGTCAATCTAGGGAATAATAAATCGATGAAAGAAAATGTAGAATATAATCAAAGAGAGTGTATGGCTACAAGGAAAGAGAAAATCTCCCAGGGAGGTATGCCAATGGTTTTAGTAGAGAAATATAAATATGAGAATGGAAACTAGCTGGAAAAAAAATGCAATAAACAATTAATGACAACCATAGATATCACATCTCAGGGTAGAATGGATGATGGGTACCTCAAATATGTCGGCATTCATTAATTGATAATGGAAAATGGATTTTGAAACAGATTAATAAAAATACAATTTGTCATTCTCTATTGTCTCCATTATCACACTCAAACCATCACATTGAACAAATTAAGAGCACATTTCACATAGAATTTTAACAAAGATGTTCCCAATTACTTAAGCACAACCATTAACATAGCCATTGAGAAAATTTCATCACACAAGACAAAATATTTACCCTAGAAACCCAAATGGGAAAACCAACTTTGAATGGGGCTTAGTTTTTCATTTCAACAATTTTTGATACATTGCAACCTATGGCTCTTTCTTGCATCCTCTCTTCCTTGGCTAAAAGACCATTTCAGAATCAATATTCAGAAAGATATAGGGAGATATGGGGTAGTGAAAATACCAATAGGTTGACCTTTCATTTCCCATTCCTCAACCCATTCTCACCTATTCTATTTTTTTTTTTTAATTAATCCATGTTTTCCTTTTCATTTTTTGTTATACTATTTTTACATTTGCATTGTTTTTCATAGTTTTTTTAACCTTCATAAATTGTCGAATTGGCTTGCAAGTATTTAGTCTTACAACCATTTGATAGTTCAGATCCATTTCAGAGCACCCAAAAATTTAAATTCATTGCTAAAAAATTAGGAAATAAAAGCAAGGAAAACCTTAGGGGAAGCCCCTTGTAGGTTTGGTCTTCGATTGGATAACGAGGAGCAGAATTCAAGTGTGAAATTTTCCTTACAAAAAAGTTGCACATGTGATAAAAAGAGATATTATCCTACTAATTTTTGGCAATGTAAGTATTCCAAATGTTGAGTACAAAATCAAATCAAAACAACATTCATATGAACAAAAAGTTGTGTGGGGAGAAAGAAAAAAACTCTTTGTACGAATTAACCAATGGAAAAACAATATGAAATTGAATATTTCATTGTGAGGATCTTGGAGGGTGGTCTCCAAACTCTGGGGGATTCTTGATTTCCTAGTAATCTCTTTAATTATTGGAGTGATTTGGGCAACTCTTTCCCTTGTGAAATATACATATGAGTGGTAAAATGGGTCTCTTAACCACATTTAAACTCAAGGAAAGGATTGAAGCATTAGGGCATTCAAATGGTTGGAGAATTTTTTGTAGCATAACTCTACAATTCTTGAGCTCTTGAAATTGAGGAACAAGGCTTGTGATCATACAATTTTGTGGGAGGAAAATGAAACTTTTAGTCAAATTAACTAACCCATGTGATTGTGGTTACACCAAGAACGGATAAGGAACATCATATCAAATGAATTTGGTCAATTGATATGGGTGTTCCTTAACCAAGAAGGTCTCTAATGTGAACATGCCATTACAAGCTACACAATCAACTAAAAATATTCTTCAATAATATTTATGCACTTCACAAAGGATTTCCAATGCAATTGCATGCCTCATGCAAAGGAGGGGTTTGTATGCCTTGTTATTGCACAAATTGTAGGTTGGGAAAATCTAGACCCAATCCACAAGATGGCGAGAATTACAAGAGAGTCTACCAATTGTCATCTTAGATAAACCCTCCCCTTTCTTTAGTGTAGGATAAATCCTACACAAGGGGGGAGTTCTGGGTGACCCAAGGGGTAAATGAGATGGAAAATGGAGTAATGGAATATGATGCCCCTATAGGTCAATATATGAGATGGAATATGGCTTGGAAATAATTCTTGGTGATGGTTAATGGTTGTCAAGTGCTTGAGTACCTGCAGAAGAAAAATATACTTGACCGAGACAAGATAAATACAAGTATACAAGCCCATTATTCCAATGGACAAGCAACTGAAGCTTGTTTTCCTATATATCAGAAGTAAAAAATGATATAAATCAACAAGTAAATTATGATAGAAGTTTCTAGATATGTCACTTAAAGTCAAGTAAAGATGCAATAGATTAAACTAGAAATGACTAGTACAACTCAAGTAAGATAAAGCTAGACCTAGAGACAAGCTAAGGTTGTTTAAGAAAAGTTATTGAATATATATTATGACATAATTATGGCTGTAAAAAAATGTTTCTACAAAAGAAGAATTCAACCACCTAAAATCACTAACAAACCACTCAAAATATGCACTAGGCTAAGTAGGTTATTATGGCATTTTTTTTAGCAATTTTTTACGGTTGAAAAGTAAGAGAAAGAAGTTTAGATGAGTTTTATGCAGCCCTAATGGCTGTAGAATAAATTTTTCAACAGAAATAAGATTCTCTTTACCAATCAAAACGCCCTAGTGGCTCAATAAATCTATTAAGGAAAATAATTGATTCCACTTTAAACAATTTGAAAATCTCGTAAAATCACGTATTTCAATGCAGTAATTTATTTTTCCAATGAAATTTTCGTAATAGTGTTTTGTATCTATTTGGTAAATGGATTATTAGATGTAAGAGTTAGATCCACAATGTCACTAGGGGTGTAGGCTCTTCTACTCCCTAGAGCATGCAAAACTAACCAAGGTAAGGCTAGGAGGGTGTAATCCCTTTTACTCCTAGTAGCTTTGTAAAAAATGGCTTATCAACAAGTAAATAACATGAACCTTGGTGGAGGGTGTATGAAATTATACTCCTCCAAGGGTTTGATACAATATTATCAATGAAACTAGAATAAAACACCAACAAAATGCAGAAATTTCCTTACCAATTCCAAAATAGCAAAATCAAACCCTAGTTACCAAGCAATATCCATCCATAAGCAAGAGAAAAAATCCTCCAAGAGGTGTGCACCACCTTAGCTCCACAATATACCAAGAGAAAACACCATAAGATAGTTGCACAAGAGAGAGATGATCCAAATTTCTCAAGTAGGATGAAAATTTCAGCCAAGTAGTCTTTCTTACATGAGAGAGCTATATCTAAAAATGAAATGAAATGGTTCTTATTTATATAAAACTCCTAAAAAGTATTTGTCCACTTAAATTAGGGTAAACCACAAAGTAGGGAGGTCGACCTCCCTTAATTTTCCCCTTTCGAACTTTAAATTTTAATTTGCACATAAGAAATCCTTAAAAATACATGACGTCGCCCCTTTTAGGGAAACATTTTGGCACTTGGATCAATTCATTGATCTTGGAAATGAAACATTGGACCTCCAAAGGACTCCTTCTCATGCGATAGGGTATTATCCATAAAGATAAGGCTTCTCATTTTCAAAAATTTCTGAGTGTCAATCGTCAACACCACCACCACCAAAACCCTATCCCCAACAAAACGTCAAGCCCCAAGATGTAACGCTCTAGCCTCCATAGGAAAATCGTTGGGGTGATGAAGGGATAGGGTAGGTTCTCTAAGATTTCTCTCAAGTCTCCAAATGCTATCATCATCATATGGTGTGTGGGCCATGGTATCCAACCTGTGAGATTCATTCCCCAAGGAATCCCAAGCTAGGCTTGTTCCTCCACAACTGTCCACCAAGCAAGGTTCTGCAAAGACAATGAATGTGCCCTCCAAGGATCTCAAGTCAAATGCATCATGATGAGTAAATGGAATCAATAAAATAACCACCTAAGCATGTGCATCAAATATACCTTATCAAATTAAACAAGTGCTCAAATACCCTATGCAATTTTCCAAGTCGAGGTATGGGAGGGTTGACAAGTTGACCTATTGGGTGAATCATTCCTCAAGTCAAGGGATGTTTCCTAGGTGTACCCTCTCTAAGCCATATAAAGAATATGAAATGGATGGGGGTAATAATTTTGGGCATGGGGTTCATGACATACAATGGTTTGTATTGTCTCATCTATGGGTGCCTTTGTAGAGGGTGTGTTGCAACTTCGTTTGCAATGCAACCTTTTTCCAAGCCCATTTATTTTGTCATTAGTTTATTAAACCTTTTTTAGGTTGAAGCCAAGGCGGGGCTTCTTCCTAAGCATGAAAAACATTTCCCATATTGAATCTACCTTGTTCACATTATGCTTCCCCAAGTTGAAGACAATGTGTGAGACTTCTACCTAAACATGAAAAAAATTGCCCACACATGCTCTACCTTGGTTGGGATTTTATATTATTATTTTTCCCCGGTCCCATCAGTTTCTTACGAGAGACATTTGATTGTCCTTGGGATCCCTGAGAAATCATCTATAAGTTTTATGATTGGATTTTATCATTTTCCAACTACAAACCTTTAGGCCTTCAATCCCTTATTCCCATGAAATGAGGTACAATCCCTTCTTGGGTCAGCACACCCAAAAATCCCAAAAAATGTGGAAATGAAATGGATGAAGAATGGAAAGTGTTAAGTATGGTTTGGAATGGTACGATGACTCATCAATAATACCTCCTAGTAGAATGGCCTCTTCCTAAGGGTGACCACTTACTAGGGCACAATCTCAACCACCAAGGTAAAACAGGGAAAAGAGCATAATTTCCAAGGAGGAATTCTATAATCAAAATCAACTTCAAATGAAACATACTCAAATTCCTCAAATATTGAAATGAAACACACCATAATACCTGGATTGTACCTCATGGAATACGACCCAATGAACTTCCGGAAGCAAGCTCATGTGGTGGATGCCATTGTGATGAACTTGAGATCTGTGGTGGTGAAGTGGTATTTGTCTTTGCAAGTGGATGTTGTCAGCCATCTATCCTTTGGTACTCCATGTATTCAACTTGAGGGCCTCGAGACATAATCTCCTTATTTATCCCTAGAAATTGGGGATAACATTTGGCTCCTACTCGGGGATATGTACTCATCGTAGAGTGCATGATAGCCTTAACATCTCCTGGTTAGACATGTACCTACACTGAAACATGAAAACATAAAATCTAGGTTGTTTCTATCACTCTTTGTTCATATATATCATAAACAAAATCTAAAAAATGACAACTAATCTAGAAAATAAATTTTTGCACATATGATAAAAGAGTAGGATGTAAATAAAAAAAATGCAAGTAGAGAAAAATGAAATGCAGCTAAACTACCATGAACAATCAAGATGTGAAATGAAAGAAAGTAAGATGACCTACCTACATACCTGGGGCTTGGGCCCTGAAGAAGTCACGTACCATATGAGAAATAATGCTTAAGGAGGGATCCATTCACCGGTAATGGAATCCTCCTCCCCTCTAGTGTGGACAAATAGAAAGATTCTAACCTAGATATTTCCTCTATCATGTAAGGTCCCAACCACAGACTATCAAACTTTTGATGAATTCCATGCTTTTCTCTTATTTTGTCCCACATTAGGACCAAATCCCCCTTCTTGAAACTTCTCAGATTTTCTTTACAATCAAAGGTTCATTTTACTTTATCCCTTTTCTTTGCCATTTGATCAAAAGCCATTCTTCGGGTTTCCTCCAACTCCATAAGTTGATCAATTTTCCCCTGCAATGCTTCTTTATCCATGGAGAAGTTTTGGGCTGATTGCAAGGCTGGAATTTGGAGGTTCATAGGTAGATGTGCCTCCAACCTATAAAATAATTAAAAAGGTGTTTTCCCAATATAAGTCTTGGTATTTATGCAGTATACCCACAGGGCATATTTGATATTTCTATCCCAACTTTTCTTGTTTTCTCCAACAATTGTTTTTACAATATTCATGATGTTCTTATTGTTGGATTCTACTAATCCATTTCGTTGAGTATAATAATTTTAAGTGTTTAAAACAAAATCCATATTTTAAACAAAACTCATTGAGGTCCATCGAACTGAAATCCTTGGCATTGTCTATGGTTATCTTGGCAAGAGCACCGAATCTATTGATAATATTCTCTTCAAGGAACTTCATTACCACCTCTTATGTTCATTTCTTTGTTGGGATAGCTTCCACCCATCAGGTGAAATAGTCTTTGGCAGTCAATACCCATCAATAAACATTAATATAGTTTTCCTTGAACTAGCCAATGCAATTAAGTCCCCACTGTTGGAAAGGTGCCTCCATAACAACCGGTTTAAGAGGTAGGGCAGGGAGGCATTGATTTCCAACAAAGAACTGACAAGACTAACATGATCTGACATAGAAATGTGTGTCAGAGAAAATAATAGGCCAATAATATCCTACCCTCCAAATTTTATGGGAAGTAGTGCGGGCCGCAAAATGGCCTCCACAATATCCTGAATGAAACTATACAACTAGCTTGTCCTCTTCTTCTTTATTTACGCACCTGAGGATTACTCCATTAGGGTTCCTCCATTCGAGACCATCCTGTGTCAAGTAGTACTTCATGGATTTGAGCCTCAAGGATCTCCTCTTATCATTGACAAGATGATCGAGACAAACAAGATTCTTCAAATAGTAAATAATGTCTTAATAGCATTCATCATTCTCAATTTCACTTATGACAACATCGATCTGTTCTTTTTATCCCATTTTGATAGATTCTTGATTGCTTTCTATCAACATCTTAGCTAATCCATAGCCTTTGATTATCTTGTATGGTTTGATGTCCAAGTCGTACTCTTGTATCTGTGAAACCCATTTTCCCCTTGATCCAAGACAATCTGGTTGTGATAGGACATCCTTTATGGTGGGGTACGAGAGAAAATATTTGATCTTGCTATAACCTACATAGGTTCTAAAATGCTTGAGGGACTTGAAAAGAGTGTAGGATTGATTTTTTGTAATGTTGTAATTTAGCTCTGATTCTCTAAGGTCTTTTCTCATGAAGGTGATTGGTTTTTCATCTCCTTGATCATTCTTTTGCAGAAGAACTCTTGCGATGGTGTCTTCTGAGGCGAAAGAAAAGATGATGAAATCATTATAAAAATATAGATTGACTAAAACTGACACGATATTTATTGCCTCTTTTATATGTTGGAAATCCTTATTTCCCTCGTCATTAAATTCAAAACAAACATCCTTTTTAACAAGTGATTAATGGGTTTCATGATTTTAGCAAAGTTTGGAACAAACCTCCTTATGAAGTTGATTTGTCCAAAGAAAGATTGCAAGGATTTCTTGTCTTTAGGGAAAGGGATTTTCTTGATGGCTTCAATTCTTGAAGGATCTATCAAGATTCCATCCTTGGAGATGACATGTCCTAATAGCTTTCCTGTATCCACACTAAAAATGGACTTCTTTGGATTAAGAGAAATGCCATATTCTCTACACCTTTGAAAAATCATCCTTAAGTGTTGGATATGCTAATCTCTTTTCTTGGAGATAACAATTAGGTTATCTTGGTAAATCTCTATGAGTTTCTCGATTAGATCCTTGAAAGCATAATCCATGGCACATTGGAAAGTATCCCCTCCATTATTTAATCCGAAAGGAATTGTCAAATACTTGTATGTTCCCCAAGGGGTAGTGAAAGTAGTTTTGAGATGGTCATCCTCCTTTATGAGTACCTGGTAATATCCTGAAAATACGTCAAGCATGGACATGATTCCTGCTCCGGTAACCCTTTTCAAAAGGTACTCCATGTTTGGAAAATGATAATTTTCCTTAAGTGAGGCTTGGTTCAAGTTCCTGAAGTCAACACATATCTTAATGACACCAATTTTCTATAGAGAAATGACAAGATTGGTCACCCAACATGAGTACCTGATGGGTTTGATTATCCCTGCCTCAACCATTTTTTGCAACTCCCTTTGGACTTGTGGGGAAACGTTCGGGTTCATTTGTCTAAGTTTCTTCCTGAAGGGTTTTATTCCTTCCATGTTGTATACCGTCTTCTCGGTAAGCCTTCAAATATTCATACAACTAGGAAAAAACATCCTTGAATTCTCTGATGAGAGCGATCAACTTGACCATTTTTGGGGATTCCTCGGTGCCAATATTGAACTCGATGACTTCATATTCGATATCTCTTGATGTTTTCCATTTATACATATCATTTCAATAAAAAAGTCTTCCTAGGGGGGAAATTCCTTTGGGTAAAGGATCGTTAGGTATATCCATAATGTCAATATATGCTCCCTCAGCCAAAAGGTTCATCTAATTTTTAGATAATTCACCCTCATTTTGAAGAAAATGAGAGACTTGGTCCTCACTATAAAAAACTTTCCAATGTTCCAGATTGTTAGGTAGTGAAGGTATCAAGTTTACTTCTATATTGTAGAGATTGGTCTCTTTGAAATGTTGTAAAATGGAAGAAGAAAATGCAAGGTTATTTTCCGGATGATTGTCTTCTATGGGGATAGCTTTAATTGAAAAGTCATCAATTTTTTTTATGGAATTCCAAACAAGATCCATGTAATGTTTCAACCTTGGGTTTTTAGTGACAAAATGCAATGTTCCTAACTCTGCTAGTCTAGGAAACATTGCTAAGCTGTCAAATCCATTATCTGATCTGATACTCTGGGGGTTTCTGGATGTGTTTGAGTTAATTTTTTAACATGCTTGGTGATTTTCGCATGTGTGTTTCATTCAATTAATGTTTATGAAAAATATATGATGCATAAAGAATAAGGAACAAACACCATCTCATTCATATTTATTATGAGGGAAAATAGCAGGAAATACAATAATATGATGAAAGCATATGAAATCATCAACTAGATCTCGTGGATCATCATTGGAATACAAGAAACTAATATAAAATACCCGTGATTAGATGATGTAGGAAGATATACACATGCACAGATAGATCGACAAAAATATGCAGTTCCAAAAACTCATGACAACTGTTGCAACTCTAGAAAAATCGCCTTTATGGATATACTCGTCAAAATTGCCTGGAAACTATCTCAAAAGGAGTGCCCTGTGGCCTCTAGGTTTCTACTTATGACTGACGTATTGAAGACCAGATGCCAGAATCTATGGATGTCATTCCTGGGGGGGGTTGCACACCTCCTGGGCTCAATGAGTGTGCCCTAATGATTCCACCGATGGAATTTGTTTCTATATGCCTCGAAATGTGCACCCTGACCAGTGTTGAACTAGGTCTGGAGGGTTTCCTTGATCTGATCCGAAACTCCCTCTGGAACCCCAAATGTCCCTCCTCAAGAGTTGCACATTATTTGGTTGTCTACTACGCGCTGAGAGATTCCACCATCATAATATAATGACTAGTGGCTCAAAATATGCACCCTGGCTAGTCCTCAACTGGGTCAGGAGGAATATGCAAGATAATCTCTGGCCTCATGTAGCTACACAAAACCCTCTCTAACCCTGACGCCATCACTAGTTGAGTTGCACAAACACTACAAAATGGATACTTCTAGATAGCACGGTGAAATACTTGGATGGTATCTTCAATAGGATAAGGTGTGTCTCTTAACACCAAAACCAATCAATGGTGGTGGTTTCCTCCAAAAATACACAAAACAACAAAAGGTTGATTCTCCTCCTCCTCTGGAAACTCTCTCAACATCAAATCATAACATAATTATCAATTAGGTTTCTTTACCCTTCCTTTATAGCTTCCCAAAACCCTAATTTTCTTTTGAAATTTTCCCTCCAAGTGAATTTTACTTTATTTTATTATTCCTTGATTAAATCACTTAATTAATTAATTAATTTAACCATTTTACCTCTAAAAAATTATTTATCCATTCTTATGGCTTCTCCCACCACTGAAAGTCACTTCTCATCATCTTATCTTGTAATTATCTTCCTCTCGAGTCCGATGAGATATTACACTAAGATTTTTCTCCAAGTAATATGCCCATTATGACCTTCTTAGTGATTTTAATTAAGATATGACCCATAATAACTCAAAATTATGAAAATCGTCGGAATGCTACGAAACCAAAGCCAAGTTGTGCGGAATGGATCATGATGATGAATGATGCAAGTCGGGTCCAATAAAACCCCTCAATATCTCTCGAACTCTCTGTCACCCCTATTTGGCTACTTTGGTTGGCATAACACTCTGTAATGTAATAATGTCCAAAAATGGGGACATTACAGTCTTCTCTGCTAGAATATTGCTTGTCCTCAAGAAATAACTAAATCAATATGCATATGATACTAGGGTACCATATCCACCTTTGTGACACAAAGTTGACTCCCCTAAATATGAGGCCTCTCCAAGTGCTCACCACATGACACCCAAATTCTTCTGATGAGTAGAATGATCAATGGCCAAATAATCTCAGTCAACTCCACAAGCAACCACTCTACTCGAAACTCAACTCCATCAAACACTGAACTACCAAGCACTCCAATCCCTAGATCCCATATAAATATGTGAACTTCAATGCCCTTTAAAGTATAGTTCTATAACATATCAACACCATGATTCTCATGAAAATAACACATGACCTCAAACTGAAATGAGTCTATCCTACCATACCATACCAAACCCAACATGGCCCCCACCGACTAAACATACTGCTACCATAGTGAGGTACTACAAGACCTCAACGAATCACCAACAAGTGACGTGCTCTCCCCAATAATGAAACTCAATGGAAAATCAAATTAACTTCCCCCTACAAAGGTCCGCTCGTCTCCATTAGTCAATGAAATTCCCAGCTTTGTAATCTCAAGGTCCCATGCTAGTCTCTAACATGGACCATCATGTTGATGTTGCTCTACTATGATCATGAATGTCTTCTCAAAGTATCCATACTATATCCTCCACTCCTTAATCCTCATAATATGAAACAAACTATTTACCTAATGGACTCTCAGATACCATGTCAAATTTGGAAGTTCATCACTTCCAATCCCCACTAACTACCGATGTGCCCTACTGGTAACTGTTGAAATCCCTCCACCCTCATCCCAATGAGATTTTGAATATGTAGCAACCTATGAGATATCCTCTGTCCCATGTCCTATGATACTCTCCATCACACCCAAGGCCTCAACTTTTTTCCCCTGATGATCCACCCCTATCCTGCTATATGCAATCAAGACACTCCTATCAGGTGGTCTCAACCTACCAAATTTCCATGTCCCATTCCACTGTCCATCTCCCCCTTTTCTACTGTCAATGATGAAAGTATCAGGAAAGGTTTTCATAAATAATTTCAACCAACTATAGGACTAGAAAGTATCATATGCCATGGTCAATCCCAGGGACTTGACCAAAATCTCATCCACCAACACCCATGGTAAATAATCACCTATACTCATCACTGAACACCAACCATCGGGTACAATAGTAGGTATCTCCACAAAATGTGATTCAATCATTCTCCATCCATCATCACTCACACAAATGTTGCTATGGTGAAGGTGATCTCCCAGATCTGTATATTGTTTCAAGGGAGAGTAATATCCATGCTCTAATAAGTACATCTCCTCATTCTCCTCCATCCACTGGTACTCCTCTGCAAAACCACCAATATCCTCTAACAATGTAACTGAATGATATATTTGACTCTCTACTGAGATAGATATAGTGGATCTCTGACTAGTCTCCTCAAGGAGATCCTCTAATCTGGCCTATGATTATTGAAGGGTTTTTTGTGTTCCTTCCAAGAATCCTCGTGTGCCCACCAAATCATGAGTGAGTCGGTCTACCTCAACCTCTTTCTCCCTCAATTCCCTGTGATACATCTCGCTAACCTCCAATAGGTAATCTCTATCCATCAATAAATGTTGGTAGTCATCCCTCATCAAAGTCACTCTCTCCATGAGTGTATGGAAGTCATCAATGGAAATTCCCCTATCTAAACTATCATGTGCCATCGAGACCCTCCAACAATAAATTGCCACCAATGTGTTTGTATCATCAATGCATCTAGTGGCTGCCATGATCATGTCCTCACTAACTCTCAATTGTCTTGTCAAGTGTCGTGACTCCTGATCACAACCCTATTGAGGTGATACCTCATGCCTCTCACTGCTAGTGTCAATAATGGAATCCTCAACAACACACTCCTCAAAAGATAAGGTATTGAACTACCCATTATCCACTGTGCTACTGAGTCCTCCTGTATGCCACTGCATGCCATCACCAACTGTGACCCCCATATGAATCACATTGTATCATGTATGGCTAGTTGTACCCTCCTATGCACTTTCCCTAATAATATTATCTGCACCTGGATCCCATATAGATGTGTCCAGACATGTGTTATGGTCATCCCGACCAATAAGGAGTGCATCCTCATCACTGTAGATCGATCTTGGGAGTAAGTGTCACAACAAGTTGTCTGTCTCCACAACCCGATCCATCAATGGAATCTCCAAGAGTGGTGAGTCACTCTCCTCATACTGATAGGTATGTGTAAGGTAAACTAACTCCAATCCATACCTCTCCTCCTAGTTCTGCAGATCCATATGTCCCTTTTGTACAATCCCCACACAAGGCTCCTCTACCATATCAAGAATTCCAATGATATCCTCATGTGTCGTGGCTAGCATAGGTGACTGAGAAGATGAAAAATGTGGCTCGCTCATCATAGGAATATCATCATCCTCCATACATGACTTCCTGGAAGCCATGTCTACACCCATAGGTAGGCCATCCAACCTCCTAATATCATCATGTCTAATTTCCAACACATATGAATCCTCACAAGTGTCACCACTATGTTGAAGTGTTGAATCCTCAACATTGCATGATGGGGAAGATACAAGAAATGTGTTATCATCATGTCCATCCAATTGTACCTCATATGCACAAGAGTCACTAGACTGATCGAACTTATTTAAATAGGAATCTATGGTTTCATTCTCATGCATCTCCTCATCCTCACTGCCATAGTGCACCTCAACAATGTGCACCTTCCCTTTACCCTTGCATCTGTGATTTGGATCCCAATGAATTTTGCAACTGTAGAAAATCTCCTTGCATATAATGGGTGTAGGATCCATCCATGATCATATCAATCCAGTAGCTGGTAATGATATATCTACCTCCTTATATGATATGAACTTTCCTCTCTGATTTTCCCATTAGGCTGGCATGAAAACTAGCTCTGATACCATTGTAATGTTCCTAACTCGACTAGTATAGGAAACACTACTAAGTTCCAAATCCACTGTTTGATCTGATATTCTGGGGGTTTCTGTAAGGTAGCTAGAGAGGTAGTGGGGGGGCCCAGAGGGCCCATAGTGATAATAGTGGAGGTCATTCAATGTAAGGTGGACTAGGTCCACTATATTATTAAATAAGGCCCACTATATTGCCTTATGGTGGTTAGATATAATGGAAATGGGTAATTAGATATAATAAATGTAAGGGGACTTTCTTAGAAGGTTCTGCTTCTAGAAGATTCCTCTCTAAGTGTTCTTAGGTGATGGTGGCACTATATAAAGGGGTTCAAACAATGTAATGGGATGAAAAGAATTATTGTATTTGGTGATGCTTTCGATGGGAGGATGCCCCTGAGAAGCCCAGTGAGCAGGAGGATCCAGCTTCCATAGCCAAGGATCCATTTGTATGGTGTTGCCCTACCTAAAGGTTTGATGGTAATAAATAATATTTTGCATATTGTTCTTTATATTTGTTGTGGTGCTTTTGTGAGTCTATGGTTCTTAACAAGTGGTATAATGTAAGGTATATAGAGAGGTGGTGGAAGTGAGGAATTATATGAGTGATAATAGTGGAGGTCATTCAGTGTAAAGATTGGACTAGGTCCACTATATTAAATAGGAGCCCACTATGGTAGTTAGATTATATGAAATGTAAGATGATGGACTAGGTCCACTATATTATTAAATAAGGCCCACTATGGTAGTTAGATATAATAAATGTAAGATGATTTCTTAGAAGGTTCTACTTCTAGAAGATTCCTCCTCTAGAATGTTCTTAGGTGATGGTAGCACTATATAAAGGGGTTCAAGCAATGTAATGAGACATGAAGAGAAGTATTGTATTTGGAGAGGTAGCTCAATAGGAGGATACCCCCTCGAAGAGGCAAGTGAACAGGAGAGGATCCCTTCCATAATAGGATCCATTGTATGGTGTTGTCCTACCTCAAGGGTTTGGTGATAATAAAGTGTGGTTTATTCTATCTTGCTGTGTGGTTCTTTTGTATTCAGTCTTTGGTTCTTAATAGTTTCGAGATGCGTTTGAGTTAATGTTTTAACATGATTGGTGATTTTTTCATGTATTTTTCATTCAATTAATGTTTAGGAAGAATATATGATACATAAAGAATAAGGAACAAACACCATCTCATTCATATGTATTATGAGGGAAAATAGAAGGAAATGCAATAATATGCTAAAAGAAGATGAAATCATCAGCTAGATCTCGTGTATCATCCCTAGAATACAAGAAAATAATATAAAATAATTGTGATCAGATGATGTAGGAAGATATGCACATGCACGGATAGATCGACAAAAAGATGCAGTTCCGAAAATTCACGACAACTTCTGCAACTCTGGAAAACTTGCCCTGATGGCTATACTCATCAAAATTTCCTGGAAACTATCCCAAAAGGAGCGCCCTAGCCTCTAGGATACTGCTGATGACTGACAGACTGAATATTGGATTCCAGAAACTCTAGATGTCATCCCCTGGGGGGGTTGCACACCTCCTCGACTCAATGAGTGCGACCTAATGATTTCACCGATGAAATATGCTTCTATATGGCTTGAGATGTGCGTTGTAACCAATGTTGAACTAGGTGGGGATTGTTTCCTCAGATCTGATCCAGAACTCCCTTTGGAACCCCAAATGTCACTCCTCAAGAACTGCGCACTATCTAACTATCTATTGTGCACTAAGAGATTCTGCTGTTAGAATCTGATGACTAGTGGCTAAAAATATGCACCCTAGCTAGTCCTCAATTGGGTTGGGAGGAATTTTCAAGATAATCTCTGGTCTTGTGTAGCTACACAAAAACCTCTCTAATCTTGGCACCCTCACTATCTGAGTTGCACAAACACTGCAAACTGGATACTCCTGGATAGGATGGTGAAATACCTGGATGGTGAAATACCTGGATGGTATCTCTAATAAGCTAGGGTGTGTCTCTCAACACTGAAATCGATCAATGGTGGTGGTTTCCTCCATAAATCCACAAAACAACAGAAGGTCAATTCTCCTACGCCTCTGGAAACTCTCTCAACATCAAATAATAACATAATTATCAATTAGGTTTCTTTACCCTTCCTTTATAGCTTCCTGAAACCCTAATTCATTGTTGACATTTTCCCTCCAAGTGAATTTTACTTTATTTTATTATTCCTTGATTAAATCACTTAGTTAATTAATTAATTTAACCATTTTACCTCTAAAAAGTGATTCATCCATCCTTATGGCTTCTCCGACCACTGAAAGTCACTTCTCATCATCTTATCCTATAATGCTCTTCCTCTCGATTCTGATGAGCTATTACACTAAGATGTTTCTCCAAGTAATATTCCCATTATGACTGTCTTAGTGAATTTAATTAAGATATGACCCATAATAACTCAAAATTACGGAAATACTCAGAATGCAATAGAACCAAATCCAAGCTATGCAAAATGGATCTTGATGATGAATGATGCAAGTCGGGCCCAATAAAACCCCTCAATATCTCCTGAAATCTCTATCACCCCTATCTGGCTACTTTGGTAGGCATAACACTCTGTAATGTAATAATGTCCAAAAATGGAGACATTACACAAAAATACTTTTAACTTGTGAGGCGATCAAATTTGAATCCCCTCTTACACGAAATGAATTGATGTTCATATCGATGGCAAGGTTCAAATCCAAAACTAGGGCTTCATACTTAGCTATGTTGTTAGTGCAATCGAAATCAAGTCTATATGAGAACAATCTAGCCTCTTTATCAGGTGATATTAGGACCACCCCGACACTTGATCCTGCACTTGAATGTGCACCATCAAAATCCAGTCCCCAACATCCATACCTCTTTACTTCATTCAGAAAAAGAGAGTTTTCCATAATGAAGGTGTTGTCGATTCCATTGTTGATAACTTGATGAGGAGGGTCAATAAACCTAACAAATTTATGGTAGTCTCCTTTAGAGTGTCATCTTCTATGATGGGCTCTCCCAACTCATATTCAAGGGTATGAGATTCTTCATATTCATTAGGCGAGGATATAATATTTTGAATATGGTGCAACAAATTATTTTCTTGCTTGTTTGCTTCCACAAAATCCTCAATTTTCAACTCTCTTCCACTAAGGGAGTCCTTGTTTAAGACTATGGTGTTTTCCTCTTCCCTATGACACTCATTAATCAAGTAGAAGCTCTCCTGGCAGCTTCCTTTCTCTCCTTATCCAAGTAATCTTTGGAGGCATGAGGGGGTTAGGAGGTGCATTAGTGAAATTGGTGAGCAAGTTAACTTGTGTGAATTCCTTAGGAAAATCATCAATTTGGTGGAATGATGATCCAGGTGGATATCGGTGGCCACCCACCTTTTCTAACTGGCTCAAAACAGTTTTCTGACAATTTTGGTAATTTACTATTTTTAGCAGTTTTAATTTCTGGGGATATTTTGAGGACCTAAATGAAGGTTTTTCTAGATAGAGATTCTCAATGATAGATGAAGTAATGATTGAGACCCAAAAATTAATCTCCTCGATGATACCTTTCCAACAGGCTATCATAAGCCTAAAATGGAGATTGTATGCAAACGTTATGACTCCGGGAAGTTGAATTACTAACTTACCCAAACGGGGCCCACATGAATTTTGGCACTTCATTTCCTAGGGTTAGGTTTTTGGATGTCTAGTGTTTTTGGCATTTCGGTTTATTGTAAAAAGGCCTTCAGAGCCTCACTTTCACTATGTATTTTTACACTCTCTGTACATTTCTTTCATTAATAGAAATCGTGTATTATTGTATCTCTGTGTTTATGGTTGCATCTCTGATACATTTATGCTATATTATTGGATATCCACAATATCTCTATGCATTTATTTATTGTATCTCCGCTCTCATTTCGTACCGAAAATAATCTGGATCAGTGGTATCATAGCAGGTTGTTCTTGATCATTTTTTCAGTACATGTCCCCAACGAGGTCTGAGTATAGCAATTTGGATCTCGAGCTTGTCTCTCTTGAGGAAAATCGCTCTTGCACACCCAAGAAACCCTGAATGGTGGAAGAAAAGAAAAATGACAGAGAAAACAATCATATCAATCTATTGCTTGAGCAAGCTCTCACGCGACAGAGGGACCAAATGATGGAGAATTTTTCCTACATCCTTCAATGCCTGCCGATAGAAACAAGAACATATTCATCAAGAGGCCACTTTGGAAGAACCTCTCGTTTCAAGGTACAAGTTAATTTTGATATTCATGTATTTGAAGGACATATAGATGTAGAAGCCCTAGACAGATGATTAAATCTGCTAGAAGGTTATTTCTTGGTTCACAATTTTTCCTATAGATAAAAGATCACCTTCACACTCCTTAAATCTCTCCCTCATGTCAAACATTGGTGAGAAAATTACTGGGAGAAAATTTCCACAGATGAGTTTGGAATATATGGGGTCGAGCCCACTTGGGTTTTTTGTGTGGATATGGTAAAGGAACAGAATTACCTTGTTGGAAACTATGAGGACCAGTACATGAGATGGACCACACTGCAGCAAGAGAGGGGCCAAGCAGTTCCAGAGTTCACCAATACCTTCCATACCTTGCGCACCAAGCTAGGTATCAAATACTCCGAACGAAATTTGGTTCTAAAATACTGTGGGGCTCTACACAGATGCATCCAAACTGAAATGGATTTTATGGATATCTCATCACTCGGTGCTGCTTATCGATATGTTGTTAAAATCGAGAAAAAATTTAAGCACCAAAACAAATGGGAGTTGGGGTCTGCAAATCTGAAACAACCAAAGTATGATAAATACGACCCTAACAAACAACTTCCTGAAAACCAGTCTAAGCCACAGGAAAATAAGGGTCACGGGAAGACAAATAAGGACATTGAAAAATGGTGTGATTTCCACAAAATCCCCTAGCACAACACCAATGAATGTCGCTCAAAACTATCATTGGTGGCTGAGATCAAAGACAAGGAGCCAAAACCTGATTCAGAATCTGATTTTGAAAATATTGGTAAAAGATAGAGCATCAACTTAGACCCCACTGCTATTGTCGCGACCGCAACAATTCAACCAGAAGAACCAACAGATCCTGAAGAGGGGGAGCACCTTTTTCATTCACATATGTGGGTGAAGGGGATCCCACTGCATTTTATTGTTGATAGCGGAAGCCAGAAGAACCTCATCTCAACAGAGGTCGTCAAACAGTTGGGATTGTTGACAACACCACACCCGCAACCATACAACATTGGGTGGCTTCGCCAAGGACGAGATCTATGTGTCACCCAATAATGTCGATTATCATACGACATCTAGCCCTTCAAGGATGAGGTATTATGTGATATTTCTCCACTATATGTATGCGATGTTCTCTTGAGCCAACCATATATGTGGAAGAGCCATGCTATTTATGAGTCTCGACCCTGTAGTTTCATTGTTACTTTGGGGGGTCATGTCTACAGAATACCAGAGGTAGTTCCGACTATTGTTCCACCTAAACAGTGCTGCAAGGTAGTATCTCATACTGCAAAATTCAACTTCTTCACAATCTGTTCAAAAGGGGAAGAGAGGACACTACAACCACTAAAGCCTCACCCCAAGTACCTTCTATCCAATAGAAGAAGGTCGACAAGGTTGCAGTAAAGTGCAAAGATTCCTTCTGCACATTGTCCTCTTATTTAGCTCAACTTGTTGAACAACCTCAACCTCAACAGGTTTGTGATAGACTTCCACAAACTAAGCAACATGACGTCTCCAGTGAGGCAAGCAACTCACCAAGATCCAGATTCAACAAACGCTTTTCCCTCTCCCCCGGGAATTCAACACAATGGAGAAAATTTCTTCCTAAGGAGGGAGGATTGATCCAAGTGGATATCGGTGGCCACCCACCTTTTCCAACTGGATCAAAATAGTTTTCTGTCAATTTTGGCAATTTACTATTTTTAGCAATTTTAATTTTCAGGGCTATTTTGAGGGCCTAAATGAATGTTTTTAGAGATCGATATTGTCAATGATATATGAAGGCATGATTGAGCCCCAAAAATGAATCTCCTTGACTATACCTTTCCAACGGGCTATCATATGCCTAAAACAGAGATCGTATGCAAAAGTTACGACCTCGGGAAGTTGATGTACTAACTTACCCAAACGGGGCTCACATGACTTTTGGTGCTTCATCTCCTAGGGTTAGGTTTTTGGATGTTTAGGGTTTTTGGAATTCCAGTTTATTGTAAAAATTCCTTCATAGCCTCATTGTAATCATATTCTTGCGAATGTGAGTAGCCATCACATCTCTTCTCAGAGATAAGCTGCAACCATTATAGCGAGTCTTTCACTATGTATTTTTACAGTCTCTATACATTTCTTTGATTAATAGAAATCATGTATTACTATATCTCTGTGTTTATGGTTGCATATATGATACATTTATGTTATATTATTGGATATCTTTGATATATCTATGCATTTCTTTATTGTATCTCTGCTCTCATTTCGTGTCGAAAATAACCCAGATCAGTGGTATCAGAGTAGGTTGTTCTTGATCGTTTTTTCAGTGCATGTCCCCGACAAGGTCCGAGTATAGAAATTTGGGTCTTGATCTTGTCTCTCTTGAGGAAAATCGCTCTCACATACCCAATAAACCCTCAATGGCGGAATAAAAGAAAAATGACGGAGCAAACGATCCTATCAATATGTTGCTTGAGCAAGCTCTCATGCGATAGAGGGAAGAAATGATGGAGAATTTTTCCCACATCCTTCAATGCCTGTCAATAGAAACAGACACATATTCATCAAGAGGCCACTTTGGAAGCACCTTTCCTTTCAAGGTACAAGTTAATTTTGATATTCCTGTATTTCAAGAACAGATAGATGCAGAAGCCCTAGACAAATGGTTAAATCTGCTAGAAGATTATTTCTCTGTTCACAAGTTTTTCGACAGAGAAAAGATCACCTTCGCACTCCTTAAAGCTCTCCCTCATGTCAAACATTGGTGGGAAAATTACTGGGAGAAAAGTTCCACAGAGGAGTCTGGAATATATGGGGCCGAGCCCACTTGGGATTTTTTTGTGGATGTGATAAAGGAATAGTATTACCTTGTTGGAAACTATGAGTACCAGTACATAAGATGGACCACACTGCGGCAAGAGAGGGGTCAAGTAGTTTCAGAGTTCACCAATACCTTCCATACCTTGTGCACCAAGCTGGGTATCAGAGACTCTGAACAACGTTTGGTTCTAAAATATCGTGGGGCTCTACACAGATACATCCAAACTGAAATGTATTTTTTGGACATCTCATTGCTCGATGATGCTTATCGATATGCTGTTAAAATCGAGTAGAAATTTAAGAACCAGAACAAATGGGAGCTGGGGTTTGCAAATCCGCAACAACCAAAGTATGATAAAGATGACCCTAACAAACAGCTTCCTAAAAACCAATGTAAGCTATAGGAAAAGAAGGGTCACGGGAAGACGAAAAAGGACATCAGAAAATGGTGCGATTTCCACAAAATCCTCTGGCACAACACTGATGAATGTCTCTCAAAACAATCATTAGTGGTTGAGATCAAAGACAAGGATCCAAACCCTAATTCCGAATCTGATTATGAAAATATTGGTAAAAGATAGATCATTGACGTAGACCCCACTGCTATTGTCGTGACCACAACAATTCAACCAGAAGAACCAACAGATCCTGAAGAGAGGGAGCACCTTTTTCATTCATAGATGTGGGTGAAGGGGAACCCGCTGCATTTTATTGTTGATAGCAGAAGCCAAAAGAACCTCATCTCAGCAGAGGTCGTCAAACAGTTGGGATTGTCGACAACACCACACCCGCAGGCATACAACATCGGGTGGCTTCACCAAGGACGAGATATGCGTGTTAGACAACAATGTCGATTGTCATACGACATCCAGTCCTTCAAGGATGAGGTATTATGTGATGTTTCCCCATTGGATGTCTTTGATGTTCTCTTGGGCCAGCCATATATGTGGAAGCGCCATGTTATTTATGAGTCTCGACCCCGTAGTGTCATTGTTACTTTGGGGGGTCATCTCTACAGAATACCATAGGTAGTTCTGACTATTGTTCCACCTAAACAGTTCTACAAGGTAGTATCTCATACTGCAAAATTCAGCTTCTTCACAATCTGTTCAAAAGGGGAACAAAAGGACAATGCAACAACTACAACCTCTCCCCAAGCACCTTCTATCCAACAAAAGAAGGTCGACAAGGTTCCAGTAAAGCATAAAGATTCCTTCTGCACACCATCCTCTCATGTAGATCTACTTGTTGAACATCCTTATCCTCAACAGGTTCGTGACAGACTTCCACAAACTGAGCAGCGCGGCGTCTCCAACAAGGCAAGCATCTCACCAAGATGTAGATTCAACAAACGCTTTTCCCTCTCCCCCGGGAACTCAACGCAATGGAGACCATTTCTTCCTAAGGAGAGAGGATTGATCTAGGTGGATATCGGTGGCCACCCACCTTTTCCAACTGGCTCAAAACAGTTTTCTGGCAATTTTGGCAATTCACTATTTTTAGCAGTTTTAACTTCCGGGGGCTATTTTGAGGGCCTAAATGAATATTTTTTGAAATAGAGCTTCTCAATGATAGCCAAAGGCATGTTTGAGCCCCCAAAATGAATCTCCTTGATGATACCTTTCCAACGGGCCATCATATGCCTAAAACAGAGATCGTATGCAAAAGTTACGACCACAGGAAGTTGATGTACTAACTTACCCAAACGGGACCCACATGACTTTTGGCGCTTCATCTCCTAGGGTTAGGTTTTTGGATGTATAGGGTTTTTGGCATTTCGGTTTATTGTAAAAAGGCATTCAGAGCCTCATTGTAATAATCATCTTACGAATGCGAGTAACCGTCACATCTCTTCTTAGAGATAAGCTACCACCATTTTAGGCTCTAGCGAGTCTTTAACTCTATATTTTTATAGTCTTTGTACATTTCTTTCATTAATAGAAATCGTGTATTATTGTATCTTTGTGTTTATGGTTGCATCTCTGATACATTTATGTTATATCATTGGATATCTACGATATCTCTGTGCATTTCTTTATTGTATCTCTGCTCTCATTTCATGTCGAAAATAATCTGGATCAAACGAGGAAGCTAAGTTCTCCTCAATTTCACGTGCCCTTTCTTGTGCTTCAGTCAAGGAAGAAGGGTGATTTTTTCCTACTAGGAAATCACATGGGTCCTTTATGGTTGACATGTAAGTCTTGAGGAAAATGTGTTGAGTGGGCTCAAAATCTTGGGGAAAAATATTCACAAGGGTGTTGAATCGGTCATTAAAATCACATATAATTTTCCCTAGCTTCCACTTGCAATGATGGATTTCATTGTAAAGTGATATGCAATCTTTCCTTTTGGAAAATATTTTGATGAAAATATCTTGAAAGGTATCACAGTTTGTGATTATACCTATTGATATATTTTCATACCAATCTTGGGCCTTCCCAACAAGAGTGTAGGAGAAAATCCTCATCCGAACATCTTCATACTGGTCATAAGTTTCAAGGGCCCTAAGAAATTTTTTTAGGTGATCCTCGACTAGAGTTGCATCTTCTCCTAAAAAGTTCAGAAGCCACTCTTTGAAACCCTTTGGGATTAGGTGAGGTGACCTAGTGATATTAGTCACATCCATGGGTTTGTAAGTTCCTTTAATCCATTGCTTTAAGGGAGTGTTTGGTGAACAAGGTATGAATGAGGTTGAAGACCATGGAGAATTAGGAGAGGGTAAAGGCTTAGGAGGTTTTGTCTTATTTTTAGGGCGTTTAGGTATAGGTGGAGGTATAGGGTAATACTTCCCTTAGGTTTGTCTCATGGTGGAGTCTCCAGATGAGTTGAAAATCTGATAAAGGAAGGAAAATGAACTTTCCTCAAGTGGAGTTGCCAAAAAAACTAGGAAAGGATTTGAGAAAGTTTTCCAAATTGTTGTTAGGGAAAGAAAGAAAATTCAAAATCCTCCCCAACAACGATGCCAAAATGTTGTTGCACAAATTGTAGTTTGGGAAAATCCGGATCCAATCCACAACATGGATAGAACTACAGGAGAGTCTACCCACTGTCACCTTATATAAACCCTCCCCTCGCTTTAGTGAAGGAGAAATCCTACACAAAGGTGGAGTCCCAGGTGACCCTAGGGGGGAAATGAGATGGAAAATGGAGTAATGGAAGACAATTCCCCTATAGTTCAATCTATGATATGGAATATGGATTGGAAATAAGTCTTGGTGATGGTTAATGGTTTCCAAGTGCTTGAGTACCTACAGAAGATAAATGTACCTTCCCGAGACAAGAGAAAGACAAGTATAGAAGCCCAATATTCCAATGGAAAAGCAAGTGAAACTTTATTTCCTATATAGAATAAGTGAACAATGATATAAATCAGAAATTAAATGATGATATAAGTTGCTAGATACATCACTGAAAGTCAAGTAGAGATGCAAGAGATTAAGCTAGCAATGACTAGTATAACTCAAGTAAGATAAAGCTAGAGTTAGTGACAAATTAAGGTTGTTTAAGAAAATTTATTGAAGAGATATTATGACAGCCTTATATCTGTAGAAAAATGTTGCTACAACAGAATAATTCAACCACCTAAAATCACTAACAAACCACCCAAAATATGCTCTAGGCTTATTAGGTTATTATGGCATCTTTTTAACAATTTTTGATGATTGAAAAGTGAGTAAGAGAAAGAAATTTAGATGAGTTTTTTGCAGCCCCAATGGATGTAGAATAAATTTTGTAACAACAATAAGATATTCTTGACCAATCAAAATGCTCAAGTGGCTCAAGCAATCTATTAAGGCAAATCATTGATTCCACTTTAAACAATTTGAATATCTAGTAAAATCACAAATTTCAATGCAGTAATTTATTTCTCCAATGCAATTTTCAGATTAGTGTTTTGTATCTATTTGGTAAATGGAGTCTTATATGTAAGAGTTATATCCACAATATCACTATGGGTGTAGGCTCTTCTACTCCCTAGAGCATGCAAAACTAACCAAGGTAAGTATAGGAAGGTGTAAGCCCTTTTACTCTTCCTAGTAACCTTGTAAAAAATGGCTTATCAACAAGTAAATAACATGAACCTTGGTAGAGGGTGTATGAAATTATAATCCTCCAAGGATTTGAGACACGATTATCAATGAAACTAGAAGAAAACACCAACAAAGTGCAGAAATTTTCTTACCAATTCCAAAATAGTAAGATCAAACCCTAGTTACCAAGAATTATCCATTCATAAGCAAGAGAAAAATCCTCCAAGAGGTGTGCACCACCTTAACTCCACAATATACCAAGAGAAAACACCAGAAGATAGTTTCACAAAAGAGAGATGATTCAAATTTCCCAAGTAGGACGAAAAATTCAGCTAAGTATTCTTTCTGACATGAGAGAGCTATATCTTAAAATGAAATGAAATGATTATTGTTTATACAAAACTCCTAAAAAGTGTTTTTCAACTAAAATTAGGGTAAACCAAAAAGTAGGGAGGACAACCTCCATAAATTTTCCCCTTTACAACTTTAAATTTCAATTTGCACATAAGAAATCCCTAAAAAGACACAACGTCACCCCTTTTAGGGAAATGCTTTGGCAATTGGAGCAAGTCGTTGGGATTAGAGATGAAATGTTGGGCCTACAAAAACCACCTTCTCATGTGCTAGGGTATTCTCCATTAATACAAGGCTTCTCCTCTTCAAAACATGCCAAGTTTCAATAGTCAACACCACCACCACCAAAACCCTAGCCCCCAAAAAATGCCAATCCCCAAGATGTAGCGCTCTAGCCTCCAAAGGAAAATCATTGGGGTGATGAAGGGATAGGATAGTGTTAATGTTTATGCCATTATTATAGTTCTTTGCATTTCAATAGATAAGAGCATCATAAGAACAATATCACTGATAAATACACATTCACAAGAGACACAACATTTATCCTAGGAAACCCTCTAGGGGAAGAAAACCCAGCAAAAACTTCCTTATCATAAATAGCTTATACAATGTTCAAGAGATAACTCAAACCAATACAGA
>SNQJ01S0125749.1:7589-26374 GCA_010110895.2 Picea sitchensis | reverse complement strand
TAAACTCCTAGATTTCAATTTTGTACTTAGCTTAAAAGCCTTAGTATTTTTGTTAGGGACTACCCCCCTTGGCTTCGCTAGGAGTTGACCTAGACGGAGGAGTTGAGGATTCGGTGACAGTACCTTAACTCTCACTTGCCCCCAAGGACACACCAAGTGGATTGAAGATTTCTTCCACGTCTCCCAGGTGTGTATAAGGCAGCAACAGGCTTCATTTGGGGCCTTTGAAGGCCAAGCACCCTACCTTTTGGGCTCAACGTTCCACCTTAGGGCTTCAACGTCACCCTAGAAGGGCACGACGTAACCCTTAGAAGTGTCTTCAGATGCTAATTAATTTTATTTATGTCAAATTTGAATTTTAATGTAAATTGGTCAGGTCGGCCTTAATTTTGACCTAAAATTAATTAAGGGTCAAAGTTTTGAATAAATAGAGATAAAGTACTCTCATTTTAACATAACAATTCCTCACACAAGAGGAGAGGACTGAAATTGGTGCCCTACTTAGGGTTTATTGGCTGAAATTGTGATGCGCACTTCTCTTGGAGTTTTCTACTTGCAACTTGAATCAAATTTTGGTGAAGTCATTTGGTAATCTAGTGTTTTCATGCATGATTATTCTTTTTGAAGTAAGTAAATCTGTTTTTTGTCATTACTTTTGAATGGTTATGGTATATTTTCTTGCTCATGATAAAGATTATGAAATTGCATTCTTGATAAACTCTAGAAGTGAAGAACTTAAGTTATTACTTCTTCACTTTGTATTTGCTAGACTTTGCCTAATTGGATTATATTGTCAAGCCTCTAAAGCCCTAAAGTGTTAACACTTTAGAGGTCTTGATTAATTGTGGTTGCATCTAAATATTTCTTTCAATTATCTAAGAAGGAGGAAAACCGCTAGGGCCTAGAAGTGTCTACTCCCTAGTAGCTCACCTCCCCTAAGATTGAATCCTAAGAAGACTTAAGTCACTACTCTTCTAAGATTCATCCTTTACTTGGATAAACATAATCATCTTTTTGCTTACTCCAAATAATTGTTGTTGAACGTTTGACTCCATAACCCTTTAAAGGCACTAGTCCTGACACTCCTTTTGTTGAGAGATCAAACCAACACTCAAACCTTGAACCTTCTAGCTTTCACTAACTAAAACTAACACTAACCTAGCCTAAACAACTAACTTACTTCTTGTTGTTATAAATCACTGCTACAACCATCTTGATGCAGCAAATTTTCTGCATAATTTACATTAAATGCTAGCTAAACACTTATAAATTTGTTTGTGACAATTGATTATCATTCTGCCTAGTAAATGCTATCTTTTCATTGTCTTTTCAAGCAATTTCGAGGCATATTTCTTGCAGCTGTTATAAAATACTTACTGTTGTTGTAAACTTTCATTTTGCTGCAATTTTATATCAGCTAGCATATATTTCGATGGTTTATTGTCTTATTGAAGCATTAATATCATTTTGTACTTGAAACTACCATATTTTCGCTTGTTGTCTTGTTCTGGGCAGGCACACTTCATCCATTACATTTGCTTTATCTCTTAAGACATAATACCTTTGACTTGAGTGACCAGTGAGAGGGGGGTTATCTTTGCATCCTTGCTTTAGTTTCACCAGCCCTTTAGGTCACTAGGGACGTCTCCCTTGGGGTAGTCTTACCCTACTCCTAAACAGAAAGGGGTTTCCTATTAAGGTGACAGTGATAGGTCACCCCCTTGTTACGCCAATCTTGTTTCACTTGCCTTGGGCTTTGGACAAGTACAAATTGCGTGATAACAGGCCCCATATGCAACAATGACAGTCTGCCTCAAAGGGAAATGGTCCAACTCTAGTTATGTGCCCTCCACCAACAGACTCAACTCCTTTGCTGAAGAAATACGACCCACAAAGGAAGGCACAACCTCCCAAAGTAAGCTCAGCCACCAAGAACAAGAGAATCGTTCCAGCTAGGAAGATTTCGACCCCCAAGAATATAAAAACGACCCACAGTTGGGTAACTCGGCCCTCTTGAATAAAGTCGACCTCTACAAGAAACCTCCACTACCAAAAGATGAGATCCCAGCCGCAAGCAAAGAAAACTTAGTCACAATGTGAAGAACTCCTCCACGAATGAAGCACGGTAGGAATATCAGGATGATCTCCTCTCAATGACCAGCTAGGGTGGATAGTCTCACCACCGAAACCAATCTCATAAAATCTCTCCTAGGGTTTTCGTCCCAAGAGTCCAAAAGCCTAGATCTACAATTCTAGATAGCTAGTTTGCATTTTGAGTGATCCAATTTCTGTAGGGACATGGTTAAAAGCTACATCCATTAGGGCTTTTTATGCAGAAAATTAACAGTTATGACAACTTGCATCTAAGTTTTAGGGCCTAGTTTTAGCTAGTCTTTGTTTCTAACACTTGGATAGTATTCTTAGGTGCCTTAGCTAGTTTCTAAAGTTGTTTTAGGCTGATATTGAAGTGTTTTTAATGCTTATTTCACTGCTGCAAATTCATATTTCAGATCTGGTCATGCTTCTTAAAGTACTCCAAAACCTTAAGAAATCATATTCCATGTGTTGAAGAAATTGTTAATTATTTTGGGGCCTTTCCTCTTGAATGTTTTGGGTTCACTTTGAGGTGATTGACTTAACATTTCAGATCTTATATTTTGGTCTAACCACTGCTGCAAATCACTTTTTCAGATCTGGTTAAGTGTTACTAAGTGCTCTAAAAACTCCTTAAAATCATCTCTTAGACATTGGATTTAAATTGCTCTTTTATCTATAGCTTGTGGGAAAGAAAATCTGAATTTGATTGGACAGATTTGAGAAGTTAAGAAAGCTAATTTCTTTCCTTACATAACAGCTAATAAATCTGGTGCATCTTTCAAGCAAATCTATGGTCTATTGCTAAGTACTTTTGTGGAGAATTGTGAAATTAATATTTGCTTATTAAGGAAACATTGTGGTGCTTTGGTGCAAAGTATATCTCATTGATTTGAATTTGTTTCATCTTCTTCAAGAGATCCTTGCTTGGTTGTCTCATTGCTTTAAGAAGAGTTAAATTTAGGCAAATTGCCATCAATATTTTAAGTGCTTAATCGAACAAATCATCTAAGTTGAACTTATTTTCTTGGGGGTCTTAGAAAAGACGTATTTGGGCGTCTATAAACGTAGGAGTTGCCGCTACTCTATCAGCGCTGCATCCCGGGGGCTTGTAGTTCTCTCACGTATCTTGATGTATATTAGAAGACCATGGTCGCTTCGTCGTACTTAGAAGTATATAGAGGGGCTCATGTCGAACGGTTGCTCATTAGACAACACTACTACCGATTGTGCTCCTATCTTGGAGACCACCTAGAATCCTTGAAACAACTAAGCAAACCCATTGGTCGTCTTGTTTGTTGTAGTGCACCGAAAACAGCGTTTGGGAAGATTTCCCTCTCGTGCTAGGGTGACTTGAGAACCCCTTAGGTATATTTGAGGGCTACAACAACTAGACACTCCTGTGAGGGTCCTTCTACCTAAGCATGTCGAGTATACACATTCATTTGGCCAAATCTAACATTGCCTTAATATTAAAATTCTGATCACTTGGTATTTAAGACTACAACTTTCACATCAGCAATCAGTCGCAGGGTTAACTTATTGGTCATGGCTTTTATTTACATGGCATAATTGACATTTTGTTGCATGTGACTTACTCTTCACCCTTACCTTCACCCTTCCTCCATCCATTCATAGCCTTTGGACCTTTCTTTACCTTGTATCGTGACCTTCCAGGGCCTTCTTAGACTTTTCCATTGTCTTTCCCAGGGGTCACCCAGGAACTTCCTAAGGTGACAGTGGATTTCGTCCCGATGTGTTGTCCATTGGTTAAGATTGCACAAGGCTCTAGTGCAACCTACAATCTGTGCGATAACAAAACCAACTTTGGTTGGGAGTGATTCCTAGCTAGGAGGACTTGGTGGCTAGGGTTTTGTTATGGTTTTCTAAGCTAGGGTTTGGAGAGAATTGGAGAAGTCCTAGCTTATGATAAGCATGGACTTGTTACCCCCTCCCATCTAGGGGTAACTAGAGGAGATTTTTCTCATATGATCCACATCACAGACAGCAGTTCTGACAATGACATTATGAATTCTCCACAGACAGTTGCCCACAAATGCCTCCTACTTTATGCTCAGCTCACTCACATTAGATGATATGGTGCATGACATACATGAGGTACCTTGTTTGATGCTTCATATTTGGTGATTAATGCTCAATGTTTTTGAAATGAAAATAGTGATCATGGGTTGAATTGGATGAAGGATCATGATGCTTTGAACTTATACCTTTTGCCTTGTTTCACCTTGGTTGTCATCATTATCTCCTAGTCAAGTGTTGTCACTCTTGGGAAAAGATGTACTACTAGGGGGCCTTGATAAGGGAATTTCTTGAAGGTCCACCACTAGATACTTCTTCATCCCATTGACTTGCAATCAAAGTCCACCCCTTCCTAAGCCACTCCTATTTCTCCCCCACTCATCTCAGTCCTTTCTTTGAATCATTGTGTCCATATCCCAATCCATATGTAACATGCTCCATCCTTCCCATCTTCGTTATCCCTTCTTTTGGGTTCGTTTTCATATGTCACCCATAAAGGTTCATGCCTCATAATCCCATGAGAAGGAGCTAGAATGCTTGAGGTTGATGCAACTTGATATATAAAAAAAATAATATAGAAAGAGCAATCGCTAAAATCAAAATGCAAAGCAAACAAAGAAGAAAGAAAAGCAAAGTAAAAAAAACAAGAAAGAATAAAGAAGCATGAGCTCTACCCCCTCACTAAGAGGCCATCACCCCAAGTCCTATGCAATGAATGCATACCTAACAAAAGTACTTAGCAAATGAAAATCAAAAGCTAAAAAGGGTTGAACCAATAGAGAAAAAGGAAAATAGGGGTTTGGAAAGACACATTGTCGAGGAAAGGGCGACTCATTGCCTAAGCGCTCCCTCATACAAAGGCACTCATGAGGATGACTATCATGTTGAGATTTGGTACCTTGGAAAGTGGTCCCCTTGTGTTTGTGAGCTTCTAAACACATGTGAGAAGTACTTTGTACCTTGTACTATGTACTTTTGTGTCTAATTTCACTTTGACTTCGAAGATTTAAGTCAAAAGTGAAATTTGGTCATTTTAGCCTAAAATGACAATTAATTCACTTTGTGGGTGAATTAAGGGACATAAAGTGAAACTATGGAAACTTAAGTAAAGTGGGTTTTGAGTTGAGATTTACTTGAGATGATCTCAACCATTGACTTGGGATGAGATGAGATGATCTCATCCACCCACTTTTTAGGTTTCTTCATGCATCCTTAAGGAGGATGCATAAGGCAAAGGAGAGCTCAATTGTTCACTTGTTCACCTTGAGAGTTTGGTGAGGAGTAGAGAGGTGAGAATTCAGAGGAGAGCTCAACAAGCTAGGGAGCACATGTTCATGGAGGGCGCAAGGCAGGTTTGAGTCTCGTTTATTTTGTGTTGAGTGTATTTGCTAAGAGGAGGGCGCAAATCTACCTAGTAGCATTTTGTGTGGAGCTTTCTTGTTTCTGATTTGTGGGTTGTGGAGAGGGCAAGCAAAGGGCAGTTTGCATGAGGGCAAACAAGGCTGGGGTTTTGCATGTAAGGGTTCTTCAATCAACAAAGAGACAAAGCAAGGGCGCAAGGATCTTCAGGCAAAGTCAAGGAAGGAGGGGCACACTCTTCTAGGGCTGCATATCCCAAGGAACCATTACAAAAGGAAGGAGGGGGCGCACATCCCAAGGAACCATTGCAGAGCTTGTGTTGAGCTTGCAGAGTATCAGGTTCCTTTGTATTTATCTTCCTTGTTGTATTACATGCTTGAAGCACACTATATATATACATTCATCTCAAACTGGTTTTCCCCGAGGGGGTTTTATCGAGGGTCATGTTGACCAAAAATACCTGTGTTCATTTCATGTATGTTAGAGTTTAGAACAGCATTATTTCAGCACTAATAGATCTCTAGGTGTGTTATATAGCTTATGGTATGCATGTACTAACATCTTGTGACAAAACTACATGCTAGAGCACCTATTTGGCCTATGTAACCGTAACAAATCAGCGAAGAAGTTACTAAACAGTTTGCTGTCCTAAAACAGAAGCAAACCATTGTTAGACAGTTGAAACTTAGAGCCAACTTGAGGTCAAAGACAGACCTAGTTGGTAGCCTCATAGGACCTCCAGAAAATCTTCATATCATACATAACATTTCATGGCTATCCCACAACCCATGAATTAAACCCCAAACCATACCATATGCCATTACACATACTCCTTGATTGTTTTCTTGGGAAATACTCCTCCTAAGCACTGGCACACCTAATAGGGGTTAATAATGATCCTCCCATACCTAAACTTGACAAATTGTATAAGTTTATGAGCTAGTGTGAAGTTTGAAGCGGGTACTTAATGTGATCTATCTAGTGGCTTTTACATTGACATGACTCACTTTATATATTGCATTTGACTTGTGTACATGCCTCTAGTTTTGATCGATATATTGGACTACATGAGCCCCTCCTTGGACGATGGATTTCACATGCCTACCCACTGGATTGATGCTTTGGTCCTCTGGAGGACGTTGAGGGGCTACTAGCACATTTGATGGAGGCAGTCCCACCACTTGAGAGAGATCATTCCACATATTTTGGAGGGTGTTGAACCTTATGATGACATGGCTTCCTTGTTGAGACACCATAGCACCCATTGGGTATGATTTGACTCCTTGATGATGGGACGTTGCACCTTCATATGATGATTTGACACTTCTTGATGGGACGTTGCACCTTTACATGATGGTTTGGTACATTTTGATGAGACATCACACCTTTTGGGGCATGATATGACACTTGGTGATGAAACATTGCAACCCTTAGAGGCAACATTTCACTTTTGGAGCCCCTACACTTGATTTGTGAGTGAGTCGTCCACTTCTTGAGGTCACACATGCCACACATATGAGATGGAGCATGCATTTATGAGGGACGTCTCGTCTCATGAGAACATTTACTTCATTGTTGAGGCATCGTTGGGGGTCATAGTGACCTATCACTCTTGTATCATGGATATTTTATGTCATATTTCCTTATCTCTAGGGTTTGTGAGAGATAAAAGCATTATTTTATGTTTTTAGGGCTTTCAATGGATGAGAAGGGTGATTGATCTCTCATATAAATAAGAGAAGCACTTTTCACTTGTAAATCATTGCTACTTGTGGAGAATCATTACTACTTGTCTACTACTCTTATCTCTTCTCTAAAATCGCTATGGAAGGTTAGTTAGAGCGACTTCTTAAGGATGATGTTTTGTGGATGGCTCTATTTCTTCATGGATGTTCATTGCTAGGGTTTTGTTGGATGAAAGAATTCTTGAGTAAGTGGTCTCAATTTATCTTGTGGTTTTGTTATGAATGAAAGTGTAATTGTACTTCTCTAGTGGTGGTGGTGCATCCTCTTGGTTTCTTCTTGAACAAACCCTTCTTTTCAAAACTTTTGGAAGGTCACTGTTGAAGTACTTTCCCTTGAACTATCTTGGAGTTTTAGTAAGGTACTAGGAGGATCTTCTAGGGTTTGTAGTGGACAACCCTTGATATCACCCTAGAATTCACTTACATATCTTCAAGGGAGTCCTTAATTGACCCCATATGCCCAAAAAAATATAGTAGGCACTAGTCTTCTCCCTTTAGTCAATCATAAAACTCATTTTATCTCTCTATTTTATGTTTTAGGGTAAAATTAGGGTTTTGTAACAGCAATATATTCATTTTTAGCCATAGAAAAACTAGACATTTTTGTATTTATGCATGTACTTCACTTGAAAATTGACTTTAAACCCTAAAATTCTCTTGCTGATTTTTATTTCAACCTGATTAGGGCTGCACATCTAGGGTTTATTGGCTGTTATATCCATTTACAATTTCAGATTTTGTTAGTTATCTAAAACCCTAAATTTATCCATTATCTTAGCCCTATTTTTACTTGATGATTACTTGTTCAAGGGCTAGAATTATTGATGCTGTTATAACTTGTTTTACTACTGTAATTTATCACTTTTCATACAAGTTTTGCAACAGCCCTTACTCTTTTCTTGATTTACAATGCTTGGGGATCACCTTGCATCAAATATTGACTTGACAAACATTCTAAATCTGCCCTTGAGTACCTCAAACAAAATTTGGGATTGACTTGTATTAGCCACCTAAACCCTAATCTGTTTGACATAATCTCATTGATGGTATTTTGGGTAGATGCATAGGAGGCCTTAGACTTGGTTGTGTCTTGTCGTAGGAGTCCTATGTCCTACCAGGGAAGCCTCCCTTGTGTTGGAAACATTCCTTCACTGAAAGGAGAGAAGTTGTTGCCTAGGTGACAGTGGTGACATCTTCCGATGTTCCACTAATCTTGGCACTTTGTGAAGGCTTTGCACTGAGGTGCTAGATTGTGTGGTAACAAGACTTATTTGTACCAACTTTGGAAAAGATGTTGGTGTGTACTTGTAACTTCGTCTTATGTGTATATGAAGAGCTCCTTATTGTCCAAACCTTGTGTACTAGGAGATTTGATTTTCAGCTTACGTTTTCATGATGTTTGAGTAGTTTGTAGTCCTGGTCATGCATGTTGATTTGACATAACAGTGAATAGATTTTGTTAAGTGATTTGATAAACATATAGAGGCTAAGAGAGTAGATTTATGGCTGCAATAAATCTGCTGTAATAAGCATTTTCAGATCTGTTTTAGTGTTGGGAAGTGTGCCCTAAGGGATGGAAAATATTTCCCTTGAAGTACAATTGTTTGGTGTTTATTTTCTTGGGCTGCTTTGTGTATTTGGTTGGACAGAAGTGAAATATATATGGCTGTAATCTGTATTTCAGATTCAGCCCTAAGGCTGAAAGTTCAAAGAAAATAGATCCAAGAATCCCTGAGTTTGAATTGGAATTTCTAAATTTACATTAGAAGCCATTTGGGGAAATTCCAACATTCCCTACCTTGCAGTACTGATTGTAAGGACTGCTTATAGGCCGATTTCTACTTTCTGGCAAGAGTACAAAGGCTTTCAGCAAAGACATATAAGACACAACAAAAGATAATCAAACTGGTTCTCGAATTTACCTCTCGGGATTCATTTTGTGCATCATTATTTATTATCAGAAATAAAATTGGTTTTAGAAACATTTAGATCGGTGTTCAGTGTCTGGGGCTAAAGTATATTGAGAATCCGGGTTCTAATGTTAACCTTACCTTGCTCCCAAAAAGGAGGATGATGGCCACTGATAAGCGCCAATGAAGACTTGGATCTCCTGCGGCCAAATTCCATATGTATGATAAAACCTGCAAATTCCAAGTGTTCATATATCAAAAATAGACTATTTCTTCTTACTTGAAAATCAGGTCATGATGTCTGCAGTCTAATTTCCACATATAATTATGTTCACATAGATTCCAACAATAATTTACCAGATGACTTACTTGGCAAATTATTACTAAAGATTTAGGGTCCTGAAAGACATTCAAGGTGAACTAAATTAGTATCCACTAATTTATGGATTTTCACTTAATTGTTAACAAAAATTAGTTAGGGAGCAGAGCTGAAGTTTACGTGAATTAAACTAAAAGTCCCTTGCAAATTAGGGGCTACAACGTTCCCATGAATTATCCGTAGTCCACTAGATGTTAAAGTCTCTCTTGACAGCCAATACCTAAAACAAAAATTGCAAACCATGGGACCATAGATCTTAAAGTTTCTCTTGATAGCCAATACCTAAAACAAAAATTGTAGACCATGGGACCCTCAGCTCCTACCAAAGAAATTTGGGAGCCCCCATCGATGGGAACATAACGTAATCTTACCTAAATTCAATTGGTTTTCACTAGTGTTTTAGTTCACTGCGGTACGAATTAGTCAGGGTCCCTTCACACAGGCAGGTACATTTGACAATGTATAAACTACTTTATAGTTTTGTCTGGCTTCAAACAGAATATTGTTAAGAACTCTACTCGGAACAAAGTTCACAGTTGTTAACAAATTCTATGTTTTTCGTAAATTCTTAGTACTTGGATGTTACTTCCTAGTTAGATTTTCTCTGTTTCTATTCTAACTTAATTTGTAAGAAAATAGTCTAAGTCGGTCCAAATGCCCGTCAGCAACCACTTTGCACAGACAGGCAGATTAAAGTGTTCATCGCAGACTCCAGTTAATCAAGAATCGTCGGGACTATGCAATGTTCATCCCGCTAAAGCTTCTGTTAAGGATGAATTTAGTTATGTACAGCTAATTATGAATAACCCTACAGTACCTCTCAAGCATCTTTAACATTTCTAAGGGGATTTGCACTGCATCCTGTTAATGTGTCTCTCACAAGGCTAAATTTAGCAAATTAAGACCAAATTATGCTTTCTTATAGTACCTTTTCAGCTCCCTTAGAATAGTACCGACCTTTGACTATTGATGGTAAACTGAGATAAATTTAAGTAAACTATGCATGTTCTCGGAGTAATTTTTGAGATGAATGGCTTGAAGACTTATAATTTAATGCAATAAGCTTTGAAGTAACCTGCAGAGGATTCTCTGTTAAGATTTTGTATGCTGACTAAATAGCATGGATTTAGTTTGTCACTGTAAATTAAAATTTAATTTATTTTGCCTGAAGATGCTGTACACTGAGAAATCCTTAAGTAAATGTAGAGTTTGAGCACGCCATATTACGGGCTATACATAATAATACTTTTTAGCTCGTGTTTTGGTTCTTACTAGCGGTTCACACAAAGAATTAATTTAATTTAGGAGAACTCCAGAAAAGAGGGAAAAACTGCGATTGTTTCTAGCAGTGCGGATTCCAGTAAACATAAAAGATGCGATTATTTCGAGCAGTGTGAAAAGGCGTCATTAGTTCCACGTACTTGTACAAAAGAACCATTGGCTGGAGGATTCGGAGGGGGAGGAATGACAGCTTTGTGCGAATTGGCTTCTCCAACGATACTTTTCCAGCTGCCGTTGATACCGGAACTGAACGCCCCGTAATTCGACTCTCCAACGCTTTGAACTCGTAAATGAAAAAACCTTTTATCATGCAAAATCCTTCCAGACGAATTCCTGGAGCAGAACAGCTGATCGCCCAAACCGCTTCCAAGCTTGGAATTGAGGAAAGCAGTTGAAAATTTGCCCGTTTCTACATATCTTCTAGCATTGCTGATGTTGCTGATATGGTGTCTCAGCAACATTTGGGACGCCATTTGATGCAGACGGCATTCGTCCAGTGGAGTTCAATTCAAATCAAAGGCGCATTTTAGTTTTGTGATTTGATTTGGGTCACGCCTCTTGCTCGTTGACTCCCGACCGCATATATGTTTGCCGCTCTAAATCTTCAACTTGGTGAGGATTTAATTTCCGACCGCATATCTGTTTGCCGCTCTAAATCTTCAACTTGGTGAGGATTTAATTTCCGACCGAGAGATAATGTCGGTTTAACCCTGAAAAAGGACAATGGAACACCCAAACGTTTATGATCATTTTATACATCTTTTAGCTCCATCAAGAGGGTTGCGTACTGTTTTTTCTAAGCGTTCGAAAAAATGTTTAGGAAGTTTCTTTTGTAACAAAAATGAAATAAATAATGTAATGAAATGAATTAGATTATAAGTGCGGAATAGTAAAGTAAACACACCAACTCATGATAGCAGTTGGTGCGATGGCGAGGAGCGTAGGGTTTTGGAGCTGGTCTGCCGAGTTTTATAGGTATACTTTGCCAGATTTCGGATCTTTAGAACCAATGCATATTTCCGGTGTTGATTGCTAAATCAGCTCTTGGGTTGCAATAACATTTAATTTTCTTTTTCTTGAGCACTTTTGTAGAACTTTGGGATGCAAGTAAACACTAGCAAGATTAAAGTGGTAGTTTTTTCTAGTAAAAGAAAACATAATCAACATAAGTTCTACTTTGAAGGCAACACTCTTGAAGAAGTGGCAGATTATAAATACCTTAGAATTGACTTCAACAAAAATCTAAGTTGGGAAGGTTGTAGAAAGAAAAGAACTTTCGGAGGTTGGAAAGCGTTCTATGCTTTCCAAAATAGGTGCAGAGAGGCAGAGCTATAGGATTGGAAGACTATGCAAACTCTCTTTGGGTTTTTAGTGATCTCGATGGTTCTCTATGGTTGTGAAGTGTGGGCCAGCAGTACATCTGATTTACACTGGAAGCAAATTGAGAAGATTCAAAAACGCTTGATTACAAACAAGTTTAAAATTAAAAGTTGAGTCCCTTATGATATCATGCTAAGTGAAATGGGGGTTGCTCCTATTGAAGCAATTGCTATGGTGCGTCTCATAAGATATCTAAAAAAAATTAAACAAATGGAAGACAATCATTGGCCTAAGGTCGTCTTCAATGACATATTGTGCAAAAGAAAAAAGACGTGGATGCGGCAAAATATTAAATGGTTTAGTAAATGGAATATTCACTTGAACATGTGCCCTACGAACAGTAAAGAGATAAAGGCTTTTGTTATGGATAGGTTCCACAAGTGAACTTGGGATAAAGGGCTAGAGAGAGAGAAAGAGTATTATATTAAAGAGTTTAACCCCACTTACAATCACCAGCAAAAAGCATACATAGGGGTCAATATATCTTGGAGAGCCAAAATGCTTATTGCTCAATTAAAAACCAATTCTCATCAACTTCGTTGTGAAACCGAGTGTTGGAAAAGACCAAAGGAAGCTTGGGAAGAAAGGGTGTGTATGTTTTGCACCTCCAGAAAATTGGAAACAAAAAAACATTTCATTTTAGAATGTAAAGCCTTCAAAGATAGTAGGGACAACTATGTAAGCATCTTGACAACTAGCTCTTGGGATAATCTATTCAGGGAGGGGACAGTGGAGAAATTGGGGGAGCTCATCATCAAGTTGAACAGGAAAAGGGATGAAATGCATAAATCAGTGTGTGAGGCAGTTTGTCCCATAGGCTATTGTTAGTCTCTTGGACGTTAAAATAATTTCTTTCTTCTTTCTTCTTTATTATTCGACAATTTTTTTGGATTTGCATTGGGAAGAGGAAGATGCACTATGGGCCCGAGAAGGTCTTTTTCTGTCAGATGAGACTTATAGGAATATGTATAAAAGTCAATGTGGATCAGTTTTTGGAGGACACGTGCAAACTAAGTCAGGGTTGATTTCACCTCAGCATGACAGACAAACTGGGGTCATTTCGGTTTTTGAGGATAGAGAAGTTGGTGATACAATACAAACTAGGGTTAATCAAGCTATAGTGGGTGTCGGGTTTGAAAAAAACAAAAAAACGACTGAGAAGGTGGATCTCATCGGTTTTCTTTGGAGGAGGATGGATCTCAGAGAGGAGAGACTAGTAGACTTCGACTAAAGGGGGACTCTACCAAAAATAAAAGACCATAGAAAAGCTTAAATGTGTGTAGCAACGGGACTATGTATGTGTTGGGGAAGGATGTTACTATGGATAGGGTTGCAGGCTTGTCATTGAAGGCTTTAGTGGGTAAATTGTTTTACACAAAGATGACAAATCCCAGGCTTAAGCAGTGGATTCAGGATTTTTGGAAGCCTTTGGTGGGTTATTGTTCTCAATTCAGTCTTTTGTCAAACCATTGGATCGTTTTCCACTTTCTGTCGAAGGAGGACCTTTTAAAGATCATAGAAGTCCCATGGATTCTTGGTAGAGGAGTTCTGATGCTTAAAATATGGGAACCAAGTTTCAATCCTTATTTGGAGACATTTTCGAAAAGATGTGTCTAGATGTTGTTGCCAGATTTCCCAATAGAATTTTGGGTGACTAAGTTATTTGTGCAAATAGCCAATACAGTTGGGAAATTTGTGTTTTTTGATGAAAAGACCCTAAGATGGAATAACAAAATATTAGTCTAGATCTTAGTGGAGATTGATATGGAGCTAGCGCTTCCTGAAGAAATAGAAATCATCACAGACACGAGATATTTCATTCGGCCTTTAGATTTTTGGAGGGAGTCGTTTTGCTGTCATTATTGTAGGCAAGCGGGACATTTGAAAGTTAAATTCCCAAACTTGGAAAAGGAGAAGGCGGACCTGGACAGAGATGGTGTTTTTCCACAAAAGGCATCTTCCCTTTCTCAACTGGACTCGGGTTCACTTTGTTGTTTGGAACGAGACTCCTTTTATTGGTAAGATGCAAACCTTTTTTCCCTCTTTTTTCAACACATTGTCAAAGGATGATATAAGTTCACTTATTAAACATGAAGATTAGATTGTGGATATTTTGGGGGGGTTTGGGAACTTGTTTTGAAGAAACTTGAGGAACTTCCTTCTAAGAAATAGTTGTCTAATAAGGTTTTGACTAACCCAGCTCTAGAAACTCTGGAGCTTTCTAGGGCTTTCCCAAATGCAGTCTCCCCTGAAAGATATGGCAGTCATAAAGTTTATGAAGAGGTTTTAGGGGAGAATCCTTCTGGGGGTTCTTCGGGGTCAGTTGTAAGAGCTTTGGATTATGCTATAAAAGAGAATATTGTTGTTGGCACTCTTTCTAATGGACTGAGAGTGGATAAAGAGTTGTGTGTTAATGGACCTCAAGGGAATCATATTTGTGTTGATCAGATTCCTTCTTACAAAGAAGTTCTATCCAAAACCCCTCTACAAGTTTTTAATTGTGTGGAGACTTCTAAAAAATTGGTTGATAGGTCAAATCTTGCCATTAGGAAGAGGAATGGGAAGAAATTTTCTAAAAATGATGCAGGTGCTATTGAAGGAGGATTATCACCTTATAATCCTTCTTCTAATTTCCCACAAACTAATCCTCCTCTTTCCCAGGGGCCCTTAGAGCACAGACGCCCGTTTTGGGGGCTTCTAAATGATAATTCTATCTTTAAACCTACGTGGGGTGAGGGATGCCCCAAAACTGTTAACCCTAAAAAGGTTAATCTAGTATGTTAGCCTCGACATTATCTTTTTTCAAGAAACAATGGTGGACAGTGTAAAAGCAAAAGACTTTTTTTTTAAGGGTCGCCCTAATTGGGATTGTGTTGCAATTGATTCAATTGGACTTTCTAGGGGGTTGATTTCGGGTTGGAACCCGGTGATTGCAGACCTACAAGAATTTCAAATTTGTGTTGGCATCTTGTTGGAAGGTCGATTAAAGGACATTACTACTCCAATTAAACTTTTGAATTGTTATGGCCCTTATAAAGACATGGTTTCTTTTAGGCAGCCTTTGGAGGACAGTGGTTTTTTAAGGGAAGATGGCTTAATTATATGAGGAGATCTAAACTTTACATTATCTTCATGGGAGATTTGGGGGGATCGAGCAAGACTAGATCCTTTAGTTGACTTATTTTCCTCTATGTTTGATTCAACAGGTTTAGTGGATATTATTCCAAGCTCAGTCGGCCCAATTTGGAGGAATGATCGATCTAGTATTGATGGTATTTCAAAGAGAGTAGACAAGTTTTTGATGAATGGAGCTTTGTTGGGGAGTACACGTAGAAGCATGTCCTGGGTTATCAACTTGTTTTTAACAGACCATAATCATGTTTGTTTGCAATTTGATGAACAAAAGGTTTTGAACCATTATCCCTTTAAGTTCAACCATGCGTGGTTGTTGGAACCCGACTTCAATTTGTTGGTGCGTACAACATGGAAGAGCATGGAGTCTTGGAAGGATTCTTCAACTATCAGTTTGATTGTAGCCAAACTTAAGAAGTTAAAAGAAGCAGTGGTTGTTTGGAAGAAAGAGAAAAGAAAACAGATTCAAGATGAACTATGGGATCTTGATTAAAAAACTGGAGGATGTCTTCTTTAGATGTCCTTCTCAAAAAAAATCTCCAGAAGATAAGGATTTGATTGTATCAATTGAAAAGAGGAAAGTGGAGATTCTCAATCTTGAAGAAGAATCATGGCATCTAAAGAGTAGAGTTGTTTGGTTAAAAAGTGAAGAGAGAAACACAAAAAATTTCCATAAATTTGTTGAACATTGAAGGAAAACAAACACTATTTAGGATATAGAGGATCTAGAGGGCATCGCACAATGTTCAAAGGTTGATATAAATAAAGTTGCATATAATTTTTTCAAGATTCTCTATAAAGCAAAGGAAAAGGAAGATACCCTCACACAAATTCAAGTGATAAAAGAAATCCCAAGATTTTTCACAGATGAAGAAAGTAATGCTTTGGGGAGGCAGGTTACCCCTTTAGAAGGTTGAAAAAAATGTCGAGATGATGCCAAAGGACAAAAGTTCGGGCCGAGATGGATGAACCTAGGAATTGTTTCAACATTTTTTTGATTTATTGGGAAAAGATTTGCTGGATGTATTTGAGGAATCGGGGATTACTGGAAAGGTTTGTGGCTCTATGAATGTTACTTTTGTAGCACTCATTGTAAAATAGTCAAAACATGTATCCTTCAATGATTATAGGCCTATTGATTTATGTAACTTTGTTTACAAAGTTATTTCCAAAATCATAGCTTCTAGGTTAAAAGATAAATTGGCCTTATGTATATCGGAGGAACAATTTGGATTTTTGAAAGATAGGCTTATTTTTTATGACGTAGGTCTTGCTCATGAATGTATGCACACAACAAAGACAAAAAAGATGAAAACACTTTTCTTGAAGTTGGACTTAAGGAAATCTTACGACAAAGTCAGTTGGAATTTTCTCAGGATGATGTTAATCCAAATTGGTCTAATGTGGGAAGTAGCATAGTGGATCATGGGTTGTGTTTCAAGTGGTAATTATGTGATCCTGGTAAATGGTTTGTCGACTGAGTTTTTTAAAAGGTATAGGGGTTTAAGGCAAGGTTGTTTTCTTTCCCCATTGTTGTTCCTTTTAGTTGTGGAAGGTTTTAGTCGATTGGTGAAGAAGGCTTGTTTTGAAGGTAAGTTCTCAGGCTTTAAGGTTGCAAAAGATTTGGCTATAACCCATCTGCTTTTTGTTGATGATGTGGCCATCTTAGGGGTTGACTCAGTTGAATAATGGATTGAGCTCAAGCAACTTTTATCTTTATTCTGTCTGGCTTCAGGGATGGAGGTAAATTGTCAAAAATCGTGTCTTCTTTATAACAGTTTTGAAGCAGAGAAGTTGGAAAGAATAGATGAAATTTTTGGAATTCCAATTGTAGCCCTAGACTGTGGAATGAAGTACTTAGGGTTTCATCTGAAACCAAATGACTATAAAGCTTTTGTCTGGTCTTGCCTTCTTCAGAAGATCGAAAAGAGAATGGGTCTTTGGACATTTCGGTGGCTTTCTTTGAGTGGCAGGCTAGTTTTAATAAACTCTATCTTACATAACTTATCGGTCTATTGGCTCACCTTAGCTAAGATTCTAGCTAAAATTAAGTCACATATTCGCCATATTTTTTCAATTTTCTCTTAGAAAGGGACTAGGAAGACCTCGGGGTTCCATCTTGTTAGCTGGGATTTGATCTCCATACCAAAATCTCTTGGTGGTTGGGGTTTTCGAAACATTCACTGGTTTTCTCAAGCTTTAGCTCTGAAATCCCTTTGGAGGGTCCTATTTGGTGCTGGCTTTTGGAGTAGAGCTATTACCAAGAAATATCTCAAAGGTATGGATGTGATCTTCTGGCTGTGCTCGAAGAGCTACAATTTTTCTGTAACTTCTCATTTTTGGAGGAATTTTATGGACACATTGCCTCTGCTAAAAAAGTGGCTTGCTTGGTCTATTGGAAATGGAGCTCAGTTTCTGGTTGGGCAGGATCCTTTTGTAGGAAGTGGATCATCATATAAATTATTGACTGCCCTTATTCATCATTTATAGTCTCTAAAGGTGTTTTCTTTGTTTCATATTGAACATACTTCTCCGTTAAACGTATCAGGTTCACTGGATTGGTTAGACTCCGTCGATCTTTTTCTTGAAGGCAATTTAGTTTTGGAATGGAACTCTTTCTTGATGACTTTGAGATGTAGTGGAGTTACACTCAGCAATGAGAAAGACTCTATTGTCTAGACTTGGAATCATACAAAAGGAGATGTAACAATAAAAATGACTTATGATGCTTTAGTGGCCCAAAATTTGACAATGGTTTTTGAATGGTGGTATAAAGCTCTATGGAAAATACAGGTTCCTGCCAAAATTATGCTCTTTGTTTGGTTATGTTTGCATGATCGTATTCTTACTGGTGAAAATTACAGGTGTAGAGGTGGTATTGGTCCTTTTGTTTGCAGTTTGTGTTTAAAGGATGAAGAGACGACGATACATTTGTTGGTAACCTGTGAGGTTACACAATTTATTTGGAAGGAGGTATGATGTCAATTTAAGATCATTGGTTTTTGGAATTTGATGTCTTTGAAGGATAATTTGTTGAATTGGTTTCTAACTCTTCCTCATCACAGGATGGTTCCTCTGTATGTTCTTTGGGGTATATGGCGTTACAGAAATAAGATTTTATTTGAGAATATCCCTAGGAATGATTGTGGTATTTGTTCTAGGATTGTGGTGGCTATCAAAGAGATGCCCTGCTCCATTGTGGGTGATAAATTTGATTTCCTTTTAAATCCGGTTTATTTCGGACAGAGGCCTTTAGACTTCTTTGATGGAGCTTCTACTGGTGGAGAATGTGGAGTTGGTATTGTCCTTAAACTGAGTGGAGATCATTTCTTTAAACTTCATATGTTGTTGTTCCAGGTTCAAATGTTAAAGATGAACTTCTTGGTTTGTGGGGCCTGTTATCACACAGTTTGTAGCTGGTCAAATGGCTAGAAGATAGAGGCCAAACTGGCGTAACAGGAACCT
>SNQJ01S0125748.1:16085-26367 GCA_010110895.2 Picea sitchensis | reverse complement strand
CCTGGTTTCTCTAGCACCAACTAGAAGGAAGCACCAAATCCCTGGTTTCTCTAGCACCAACTAGAAGGAAGAACCAACTCCCTGAGTGTTTCCAGCACGAACTGGATGGAAGCACCAACTTCCAATCATACAGGCACCAACCTGTATAATAGAGAACAAGAGTTCTCCCTTTCACCACCCTGCCACCCTGGTTTCTGTGGCTGCAAGCAGATGGAAGCTGCAACTCCCTGTGTTCAAGCACCCACTTGAACCTCTGAGGAAAAAAATCCTCCCTAGCACCTCCCAACCTCCCTGAAATATAAATCTTTGCTACTAAAACTTATTATAGTGATATGATGTTCAACAATGGCTTACCAGACTCATCACTGTTCTGCTACATTTCGTTGCTCTGTCTGCCTCATTGCCTTTCTACACACATGACTTGTGTTTTCTGCTCTTCTACTTTTTATGCTTTGTGCGCCATGTCAATTCACTGCACAGTTCCTCTTCTATGCATTTCTACTTCTGCGCTCTGCCTCCTTGCTCACACTTCAATCCTTCTACACAGTGACCACAACAACTCCAACAACAACAACAAGCACTTCTCTTCTCTGTACCGTGTATATATAGCTTCTGTGCATCTTGTGCATGCAATATTCGCCATTCCTTTGCATTCTCATACCACACCAATCTCCTCCACCTCTCGAGTGCTCTGCGTGATCATCATCGTAACGCTTAAGCTTCTCTGGCCGTTTTCCCACGCGTTTAGCATCACTGGATGTTATGTTGAGATTCCTCAGCCTCTCTGGCAGTTGAGACTCTTCATCTTCTCTGTGACAGTCGAGCTCACCTTCTTTGTTTCAATTACAGGCTTCCACACTCATCCATCTGTCAATCCCTTCTAAGAATAGTCTTCCTTCACTTGGACGAAGCTTGGAGACTCTTCATCTCCTTTGGAGATCACATAGGGGTCTCTTTGAATTCTCTAGTAGACGCCATCAATGGTTTCTGGAAGTTTCACTATGTCGGCCCTCCGATCTCCTTCAGTTTCATTCATATCTAGAACATCCAACCACACACAGTCTGTCTTATTTTATTTTATACACACCACCACGGCGGTTCCACTTCGCATTTCCTTAGGCAAAAGAAAGACAACTGTCCCAGCAACTGAAACACCAACTGATTCACAATCATGAATCTGTTTCACTAACAGATTTGTAACTGAGAGGTTATTTGTGAGAAAGAACAGTAACCTTCCGATCATATTCCAATTTATCTGCGCCGTTGGATGAACTTTATTGACATTGGGTTTCGACATTTCGGTAATCCTGTGCTGAGTGTCTCCACACTTCATTTCACGATCTTCGATGTTCCGATACAGAACTTTTCTGCACTAGGTCCTTCCCCAATATGACCATGGCCAAGACCAAGCGCTTATGCTTGAAGTGATTTTCGCGAATTCGCGTTTTGTGAATCTGGAGATGAGGCATCTCGACTTTCCAAGTTGTATTCTCCAAAACCCCGAAATGGATCTTATCTGGACTAACTCCTTCCCTTCTCGTGACCAAGGGCTGTGACCATAACCTTATGCATAAGGCACTTGCGCAATTTTTCATTTCATGAGTCTGGGGATGAGACATATCGACTCTCCAAGTCGCGATCCCCGATACCCTGAAATGGTGTGGGATCAACGGTCCTTATCAGAGCTTGATTCAATGGACACGATTGAATCGCAATTTTGCATATCGCGAAATCGTCATTCTTGTTGCATTTTTTACTTTCCACTCCATGTTGTGATCTCCGAAACTCTGACATGGACCGGAATCAACGGTCCAGATCAAAGCTTGATCTGATGGCTCAGATTACATCGCAATTTCGCATATTGCGAAATCGGGATTCCTGTGGTGAATGTTCTTTGACAACTTCAACACTCGATCCTTGAAACTATGACATGGACTCGAATCAACGGTCCATATTTGATCTTGATTCAATGGCTGCGATTTAAGTCGCGATTTTTCATATCGCGAAATCGAGATTCCTGTTGCATTGTTTCTTTGAAATATCCAACACGCGATCCTCGAAACTCCGACATGGTGTAAGTCTGTTGACGTCACATGTGTTAAATAACTACCACGTGTCACCTTGATTCATGACTTACATGTGCTTGGCATGTTGAATTGGTATGACACTTGTCATTACCTGGTTGTGCCACGTGTTCCTAGCTGACGTGGTTTGCTGATGTGAGTCGGATCGACGGTCCATATATTATCTTGATCAGACACCTGCGATTAAATCACAATATCACATATCACGATTTCGAGATTCCTGTGGTTTTTATTCTTTGTCATCTCCAACTATCGATCCTCGAAACTCTGATAGGGAGTCAGATCAACGGTCCACATAACCCCCTGAGATGAACGGTCCTCCTGCTTTCAGGATTTTGTGAGCCCTCTACTCCTTGCACTTTTAAAGATCATGCAGGTTTTCCTCGATCCAACGGTGGTCGGACCCTACTCTTAGATCTAACGCCTGAGATCTATCCTCCATATCTGCATGCTCCTTTTGTCTTCATTAAGATCTGATGGCCTTCGGGAATTCACGATGAGGTCCAACGATCACTTGCGCTTCTCCTCCGGAACGTACTTTGTCCTTGTTTTGCCTTCGCTGCATACTCTGATCTTGGCATCAATGACAAGCTTACTTTGCCTGATAACCTGCCAACAATCCTCTACACTATCTCTTCTGAGCTTATGGGGCTTGCTCTGTAGCGTCTTCCTAAAATACTTCTGGTTCCCGTCTGTTACATTCTTTTTGTACTCATTCCATCTTCATTGCTGTACTTTCCATCAATGACAAGCATATGCTACCTGTTAAACATTTCCAATAGACCAATCTCCAACATGAATAGTAGAGATTGGTGATATAATGCCAGTATGACACACAGTGAATGGACTTGTGGCGGTGGGTTGTGGCATTTGAGTCGAAGATCCAAGGAAAGATTGGTTCTGAGAAATTGCAGGCCAGGAAGGATCTTGGTTTACACCTTGTCCTTGTTCAACATGATAGTATCCTCCTCCATACTGATTCATAAAGGGTTGTAAGGGAATCGACACTGAGGTATTATCTTGTGAAGGGAAAGCGACATGACAAGGGTTGCTCATGCGAGGATATATGTTTCCCCCATATGAAGGAACATCATGAGGGGGGTTGCCCATACTATAAAAATAATCCCCCCCATATGAAACAACAGAGGGCAGATGAAGGTCCTCCATGGGAAAAGTGTTCATAGGAATTGACATAGCAGAAGAAGGATAAGTGGATGGAGTGTGATAAGTAGAATGATTTCTTAATTGGGCATTTACCTCTCGCATATGGGAATCGTAGGAAGGAAAATTACAACCTCCGAACGTAAGAGGTTTCTGAAGGATATGAGAATAAGGAGGCATCATGCCCCCAGACCCAAAACTTGTATTCTCATAAGGAGGTGATATAGAGGATGGTAAGTGTGAAGACACATCATACATACCATGATAAAAATGATTAGAGACCCAAGGTGTTGATTGAGTACCATAATTCTGCATACCATTATAAAAAGTGGAAGGGTCCATCCCCATGAAATGATTCGGCATCGGGGTGGGTAGCAGTAAACAAGGGAGAAAAAGGAACTCCGCTATCCATGATAACAAATACCTAGCACGAAATCCTATGGTCAACTAATAATCAAAGTGCATACCAAAAAGTCAAACGACCAATATGCATGCAAATGGGCTAAATTGGTTAAGTGTCCTCCCTCTCTAAAGAAGGTATGCCTCGTCCAGGAGGGACCTGAGACTCCCTAATAAAGTTTGGAGGTAACAGAATCAGTTATAAGGGCCCTCGTAGGCTTAACAACCAGTCAGTCGGATCCCCCTAGAGGGGTAATCTTCCATAAAGGTTGTGTGTTTTCCGACCCCTATCTGACTCAGGATACAAGCAAAATAACCCCTACAAGTAACCTATGAGAAACCTAAGTCAAGCAACTAATCAACCACTGTATAACCCTTGCGCAGGCGGACAGTCGTAAGTCTGGATTACCGTATGGGCACGGTAGCAAAGCCTGAAACCTTGAAAGTACCACCTCTCATAGAGGTATGGATACTAGCAAGATCCCCAAATACAAATAAATCCATAGAAATATCTCTGACGCTAGGTGAGTACCTTGGGGTTATCCCTTCAAATAGATATAGCATAGTTTCATTTTATGTACTTTCTTTCCTAGAATTAGATTGCAATTCCAATTCTTAGTTAATGGTTGAATCTACTAATGAATTTTTCTTACATAGCAGAGAAGTACAATTAAAATCTCATTATATTGTTTATGGTTAATACATGAGTAATAATTCCATGAATATGCAGGGTAATTGACGATTGTTTTTGTAATGGCTAAGTTCTCATTGAATTGTTTAATCTACACCTTTCACTTTTCTATTGAAATCAATATTGAGCTTATACCTCTTGAATTATCTTTCATTGTCAAGTGCCATCGAGATATTATAAGACACCAGATACATTCACACAACCACCAACACTATATTTGAGTTTTTATAGGTTAAAAGATAGTTTCTTGCTTTCATAGATCAGAAGATAGGTTTATTGTTGTTCTAGGATAGATAGTCTTTTGCTTTGGTAGATTAGAGAGTGGTTTTGTTTATCATAGATTAAAAATTAGTTGTTAGTTCTTCTTTCTTTCAATTAAATAGATTTGCTTTTATGAATTAGAAATAGTTTTGAATTTTGAATTAAGAATAGAATTCACTTGCCTCTTAGCTTAATTAGTTGTTCAATGAGTAGTCTTAATTAGTTTACTTGCAATAGAAGTTATCTTAGAGTAGTTAGTTGTTTACTTGCTTTATTAGGTTAAATTTCTTAATTGTCTATTCTTGCTTTGATAGTATAGTTGCCTGTTTATTTACTTGCTTTCACGGGATAGTTTCTCATTGAATTTAGGTAGGCTAGTTAAAGTAGTTTTCTTTTTCTATTTTCTTATTGTTATTCTTAAATAGTTTCTTTTTCTTATTGCCATGATTGAACTAGTTTTCTTTAAGTAGGGTTTTCACTTGTTTTCCTAGAATTATCCATCGATCCTTGGTCCAAAAGTACTTAGGTTACATAGTTTCAAGTTGCTTAGTAGGGTTTGCTCATTAGATAGCTTTGCTTGAATAGATTAGCCCTTAGATAGCCATTTCCTTAGTTAGACTATACTACTACAAGCCCTTCTACCTTTGGCATATATGTTTCTACAACTCTAAGTTTACTTACCCCAGGTTGACAATTTAATTCAGAGTTTTTAGTGTGTTTTTAGTGCATATAGAACACCCATCATTTTTGGCGCCGTTGCCAGGGAGTTGTCTCAAGGTAGGAAGTAGTTAGGAAATAGATCATTCCTATACCTTAGCATTAGATTGGTGGTAGGGGAACTTTAAGATGAGAGGTAAGAACCTATGCATCTGCTATTGCAGGCTCCCCCAAACCCAATGGTAGTTTTTATTTTTCTTTTTGTTTTCTTTCATGAATAGACCTAGAGATCCAAAAGGTTGATACATTAAATCTAAATCAGACCTTTCAACCAAGGTTCCTTCCGATCTTTTTGGGGGAAGGGATGTTCCACTTATAAAATCTACAGACCGATACCGAAAAACAAGAGCTAGCTCAACTCAAAGAACTAAAATAGTCTCTGAAGAGACTAACAAATGGAGCACTATAGAACAAGAAATTGAAGCATCAACCATATTGGGACAGGAGGCAAGACCACTCGAGCCTTCTGCAGAACTAAACAATACAACCTTTGCTTTTACACCACCACCAGGAGATCCTAATTTTGAAGACATCATAGGCCCTAAACAGGTGAATATTTTGTTTGGTAGTTCAACTAATGTAATTATCTCTCAAACTGACACAAAAAATTTGGCACCAATAGTCTCAACCGGCTCGAGTAGAGTCCCAGACATCCAATCCATAGGAAGACCTTTCCATCAAAGGGAAACCTTGTTCTCTTCAAAGATAAAACCACCTAGGTACTCTCTTTTTGGAAACCAAGCCAATATGGATGATCAGGAGGACCATAACAATGTAATACACAGGGAGGAAGAAGAAACTGGAACCAAACCGAAACTACCTCCGGGTTTTCGATTTTAGACACCACCCCAAATGTCAACATGAAGAATATTCCTCTCTTAGCACTGCCTACCTTTTATGGTAAAAACATCAAATATCCAAACACCTTCCTATTTGAATCTGACATCTTATGTAGGAGCTACAACTACGTACAAGATGCCCATAAACTAAAACTCTTTCTTGCCACCCTCAAAGACTCTGCACTAAGAGGGTTCATGGGGTTGGGAGAATCTAGTATTAGGTCTTGGGAATCCATGAAAGACATCTTTATTAAGAAGTACCAAGACTACTGCAAGACCAAAGAGTCTCGTAATGACATCTTTAAAATCCAATAGTTAGAAGACGAGACCCTCAAAGGTTATATGGAAATATTTTCTTATATCTCCCAGAAGTCAAAATACCATGACCTCCCAAAGGATGCAATTAGGTATCTTTTCCTTAAGGAAATTTCAGAAGAATATCTAGAGATTCTTAACCTGATGGCATCATGTGACATATCTCATAAACCATTTGTTGAAATATGTAAAATGTGTAAAAATTACTCAAGGAGTAGAGCCAAAATAGGAAAGATTGTTCGGGACCCTTACAATAGAAGCATAAAACCAGTTAGTTCAGGTGGTATCACAAGAGCAGAGATAGGGAACCTTTTAGAAAACTTTAAGACAGATATCTTAAGCACAATAGGTTCCTAGTTGGACACCCTAAAAATAAAAAAGAAATAGGAGGAGGAAAATGAAGCAATGAGAATATATTGCCCAAGATGCAAGAGGAAGCATTCCTCAAGGAAATGCCCATTAGATAACATTTCAGTCCGTGGCTTCTGTATAGAATACCATTCAACTGAGAAATGTCTATCATTGCTCAGTTTATTAGCCATCTATAGGATTGGATATCTTGGGGAGTCTTCGTATGCACCTAGGAGGCCATGGAAGCCTAGGAACCATCCCTCATACCCAGATCTACAATCTCAAGTTCCACCCTATTATCAACAAAAACAACAGTGGAACTCATCAGGTTGGAAAAACTAGTCTACTCAGTACCAACATCCTTGGTTTCAAGGATGGAGAGGAGGACATAACCAAGGAAACCCTCAAGCTCCACCTATCCCTATGTCCAACCATCCTTATCCTCAGTTTCCACCAAACACTCCGCAACTTCTTCCAGGTTTTTTCCCACCACCTTTACCTCCCATTCCACAACAACAACCATTACAATACCAAAATGGAAGCTCCTGGAGACCAACACTATTACCAACACAACCACTGCCGAATCCCAATAATAAGCCCCCTTAACCTCTTCACAATGTTGAGATGTAGGCCTTCCCAACATATGTTGTTACTCCTGTTCCATTACAGGAGATTCAACTAAGATCGGGAAAAGTTCTAGATAGGAAAAGACCTTCAGTAGTTATCCAAGAAGAAGAATAACATGAAACCACCAAACAACCCACGGATGACACTAGGTGGGAAGATGTTATTATCCCAAAGAACCAAGAATCCAAGATTCCCCAAAATGAAACTTCACAAATTATGAAGGTCCCTCCTTATCTAGACCGATTGGTAATTAAGAAACCTACCGCCGGACCGAAATTTGACATCTTGAATGAATTGAAGAATATTTGTGTCAAGATTCCCCTGCTTCAAGCCATTAAAGACATTCCAATCTATAGTAAGGTAGCCAAAGAATTGTGTATCAAGAAGCCAGGTAGGAAGCAAAAGGACCCTCCTATAGTACAATTGATAGGATATATTTCCAAATACATGTCAGAGAAGCCATAGCTACCAAAATATGGGAACCCAGGAAACCCCGTAGTGACTATAACCATTAATGAGGTCTCCATTGGAAACACTCTCATAGACCTAGGGGCAGACATCAATGTTATGACTACTACTAGCTTGGAACAATTATAGTTACAACCTCTTCTTCGGCCTACCCCAACCATTTTGGAATTAGCAGATAAGACTAGGGTTATACCTGAAGGAATTTTATATGATATCATGGTTACTTTAGCCTCTTGGGAGTACCCAATAGATTTTCTTTTCATTCACTCAAATATATGCCCCAAGAAACTGAGAACCAAATATATGCCCCAAGAGATTTCAATTAAGTTTCCATTATATTACTCCAGTATTCAAAATTGCTTCCATAAAATGGTGGAATCCCATTTCGAATTTTGTCTTCCATTTCTTCTTATGATATTCCTTCCAGTGGTTAAACTGTACTGAAGGTAACTCGCTCTGATACTAGTTGTTGATACTGAGAGGGGGGTGAATCAGTATCAATTACAATTTAAAAACCTTTTCAACTTATACTTAAACCATTCAATTATATCCAATGAGAAATGAACAATAGCATAAGAGTTACACCAATACACCACAATACACCATGCACACTATACGAGAAATAACCAATAGTTATTGTTCAAGGGGAGTAAGACTTCCAAAGGTAGCTACAACTTCAAAATATAAATGGAGGGATACAAATCTAGGAGGAAGATACAATCCTCCAATATCAAGAGAGGGTTGACCTCTCCATCCTTGCCCCTTCCTTCCACCCAAGAATATATGAGATATAATAAAACTTTACATTAAATCATCACCATCAACAAACCATCACATAGAGCCTGATAATGCTTCTCGAGACTTCTTCAAATTATGTAATTATTCAATTATTGGAATACTATGATCATGTATATAATATTAATCCGTGTATTCTCTGAAACTCCTCCAAGTTTCACTCCTTGAATCCTCCCCAAAAAGAAGTTATAGAAAGAATCGTAGACTTTATTCAATTCTGGTTTACTCAGGAGAGCGAACTTGTACAGAATGCCCCGCGCTCAATATTTAACATCAGATTCTGAAAATCATACACATGAAACTAAATTCCATCCTCTTTCCAATTAAATTGGTCCCACTTCATTTGTATTCTCTATGAATAATTTATGATTTTTTTACCCGAAACACCTTTTTATTGACTAGCTTCAGGACTGGTCAAAAACCCTATCTTCCACAGAGTGTATCTCCATAATTATAGCAGATCAAGAGATGAAAATTTTACCATAGGTACCTTGATATGTATTATCAATACCATATCAATTTCACCATCTGAAGCATTCTGTAAATTGCATTATAGTGAAAATGGTAAGATGACCTGTAAATAACATACCTTAGAACACATCACCAAAAGACTTCATCCTCCCTTGAAATCCGACCTTATTTACTTCTGATTTCCTTTGAAATTCGACTTTTGTATCAAATGAATGTATAACTATATTTATTTATACCATTTATGTCACTTCCGTTTAACAGTAGGGCCGACCTAACACTTTCTTATTTTGTAATTCTTTTCTTTAATTATCTTCAGGGCCTACATGTACTTCCTTCTTCAAGTCACTTTTTCATTTTCAAAAATTCATTTCTCCTCAACCATGAGGATCCACGTGATGTTCCACCCACCAACGGAAAAAAAAATGATGTATACTATCCATCCATGGTTTTTCTTTTTCTGCATGTAAATTGACCTTCATGTCCAAATACCTTCATCAATCTTGTGGTCCAAAACCACCTTCATCAATATTGCGGTCCAAAACCAATGACCAGGGTTGATATCAATGACAACAACCAATATTCCAACAATCTCTCCCTTTGTCATTGATGGAAACACTCATGCTCCCCCTATCACCATGATCCCAATTTCTCTCCCCCTTTGGCATCAATGGCAAAGGGTAGGGCTTCTCCCCCCGAGTTTAATGAAAAAAGGTAACTCTCTTCTTTGGGGCTACTACCCGTGAACATGTGGCACTCAATAATAATTCATCCTTACTTTTGGTCTTTGGGACTTTTTCTTCCTTGGAATCCTTTTGTGTGGCTTCTCTCTTCTCTCTCTTCTTCATATCTAGGATGTATATGTTATTCGGTCTTCTTGTTGCATTTGCAGCCAATCTTCCTGAGTTATGTCCTCTGATTTTACATTTTCAGGAGTCAAACGTAAGAGTGTATCCTTGATCGCACATTTTACTAACACTTCTTATATTATGCTTCAAGTCTTCAACCAATAGAACATTATTTTCTTGTACATTTTTTCTTCCAATCTCTACTACACCTTCTCCAAGTATTTTGGTAGATGAGTCATCTCCAAATGCAACATTGCC
>SNQJ01S0125748.1:0-16035 GCA_010110895.2 Picea sitchensis | reverse complement strand
TCATCTCCAAATGCAACATTGCCACCCTTTCTCTTCAAGATGATGAATTTGTCTTGATCCCCAATCATGTGTGAAGAACATCCACTATCTATGTACCATTCATCTTCTTCTTTACATTCTTCAACAGTTAATGTTATTCGACAATCTTCATTGTTTGGAATCTCTTTCCTTCTCCATACCATGGTTGGCATAGGGACATCTTCATTCATATATTTACAATCTTGTGCTTTGTGACCAAGATAATTACATTTGTAGTATACAATGTTTTTGTCCATCAATGGGGGAAATGAATTATAACTTCTGTTGACAAATCCACTATTATTTCCATATCTTCTATTTACACCATTCATGTTTCTTGTGTATTTGTTCCTTTCATTGATTCTGCAATTAATTGCCTTATGTCCAAATTTTTTTCAAGTATAACAATGACCAAGAAATAAATTTTAATACCTTGGATCAAGTGGCCTTCTTTGTGATGTAGTCTATCTCGGTTCATGATTTACTCTTCTGTAGTTTCCTTCATATTGATTTAGTCTTCTTTGATTCTTGAAGGTAGGAGGTCTTCTTGGATATTCATCTCTTCTGTAATCATTCCTTCTTTCTGGTATCCTGGTCCACTTCTCATCAACTGTCTATGTAGTTGTTTATTCAACCTTCTTGTTGGTATTTGCATCTTCTTTGTATGAAGTTTCACCCATGCATCCAATATGTGTTAAGTCTTTTTGCACTTGAGAGTTTCTTAAGCTCTTCATCAATGAGACAACTTCTTGTTCAAGTTTCTAACAATCTTCTTCTTTCTTCATCATTTGGACATTCCTTACTTCTCCTATTCTTCTTTCTTCTTCGATTAGAGTTTTCAAGGAGATGTTTTCTTCTCTTAGATTATCAAATTCTTCTAATTGTTTCTTCAATCTTACAAATGTATTTTCACAACTACCCAATTCACTTCTTAGTTTTCAATGCATGTCTTTGAGCTTGCTATTTTCAATCTCAACATGCTTCAATTTTTTAAGATTCTCATCTTCTTGTTGAACAATTTATGCTTCATGGTTTTCTTCTTCTTCATTGGAATTTTATTCTTTAGTGTCATCTCTTTCAATCCTTGTGTGAGGACATTCAAATTCAACATGTCCTTTCACAATTAAAGAAAAAGAACTGACCTCTATTTGCTTCTTTGAAATCTAAGATGTTTTAATTTACTTCAACTTCTTCTTCTTCTTCTACTTCTTCCCTTGCATAAAGGTCTTGTAGCTTTTCCCAAATATATTTTGATGATGCACATGATCCCACCTTGGATTTCACTAAATCTGTCAATCCATCCATGATGGTATCTATTTCCAATTTGTTGTTCCTTTTTTCTTCCTTATGAGCTGTAGTCTTTGGTTTCTTCAAAGCATTGTATCCTGAAGCAACTGAGAACGAAATATCTGCCCCAAGATATTTCAAGCAAGTTTCCATTCTATTACTCGAGTATTCAAAATTGTTTCCATCAAATGGTGGAATCCCATTTGGAATTTTGTCTCCCATTTCTTCTTAGGATCTTCCTTCCAGTGGTTAAACTATACTGAAGGTAACTCGCTCTGATAGCAATTGTTGATACTGAGAGGGGGGTGAATCAGTATCAAGTACAATTTAAAAACCTTTTCAACTTATAATTAAACCATTCAATTGTATCCAATGAGAAATGAACAATAGTATAAGAGGTACACCAATACACCACAATACACCATGCACAATATATGAGAAATACTCAATAGTTATTGTTCAAGAAAAGTAATGACTTCCAAAGGTAGATACAACTTCCAAATATAAAGGGAGGGATAAACCTCCAAGAGGAAGATACAATCCTCCAATATCAAGAGAGGGTTGACCTCTCCATTCTTTCCCCTTCCTTGCACTGAATAATATATGAGAGATAATAAAACTTTACACTAAATCATCACCATCAACCAACCATCACATAAATCCTGATAATGCTTCTTGAGACTTCTTCAACTTCTGTAAATATTCAATTCTTGGAATACTCTGATCCTGCGTATAATATTACTCAATGTATTCTTTGGAAATCCTCCAAGTTTCTCTCCTTGAATCCTCTCCAAAAATAATTTATACAAAGAATGGTAGACTTTATTCAATTCTAGTTTATTCAGGCGAGCGAACTTGTAAAGAATGTGCCACGCTCAATATTTAGCACCAAATTTTGAAACTCACACACAAGAAACTACCATCCGTACTATTTCCAATGAAATTGGTCCCAATTAATTTGGATTATCTATGAATACGTCATGACTGGTTTACCCAGAACACTTGTTTATTGACTAGCTTGAGGACTGGAAAAAAACCCTATCTTCCACAGAGTGTGTCTCCATAATTATAGCGTATCAAGAGATGAAACTTTTACCATAGGTACCTTGATATGTCTTCTCAATACCATAAAAAATTCACCATCTGAATCATTCTATAAACAAAGTTATAGTGAAAATGGTAAGATGACCTGTAAATAACATACCTTAGAACACATCACCAAAAGACTTCATCCTCCCTTGAAATCCGACCTTCTTTACTTCTGATTTCCTCTGAAATTTGAATTTTGTATCAAATGAATGTATAATGATATTTATTTATACCATTTATGTTACTTCCTTTTAACATTAGGGCTGACTTGACACTTTCTTATTTTGTAATTCTTTTTTTTAATTATCTTCAGGGCCTACATGCACTTCCTTCTTCAATTCACTTTGTCATATTCAAAAATTCATTTCTCCTCAACCATGAGGATCCACGTGACGTTCCACCCGCCAATGGAAAAAAAAAATGATGTATACTATCCATCCATGGGTTTTTTTTCTTCATGTACATTGTCCTTCATGTCCAAATACCTTCATTCTTTTTGTCCAAAACCAATGACTAGTGTTGACATCAGTGACAACAACCAATCTTTCAACAATCTCCCCTTTTATTGTTGATGGCAACACTCATGCTCCCCCTATCATCATGATCCCAATTTTTCTCCCCCTTTGAAATCAATGGCAAAGGGTAGGGCTTCTCCCCCCTGAGTTTAATGGAAAAAGGTAACTCTCTTCTTTGGGGCTACTCCCCCTGAACATGTGGCACTCAATAATACTTCATCCTTATCTTTGGTCTTTGAGAATTTTTCTCCCTTGGAATCCTTTTATGTGCCTTCTCTCTTATCTTTCTTATTCATGTCTAGGATGTAAATGTTGTTCAGTATTTGTTGTGAGGGAAATATCCTTACAGACTAGCAAATAGGGTTATGCTTTGCATGCAGATATGACCAAGAGAAAATCTACTTTCTACCTTCGTCCCCAGACTTAAATCCTATTTATTTTTAGTAAAACATGGCTAGATCAACCTACCTTGTTCCAGGCATTTGATGTCGATCCCTTATCGCACTTGATCACTTGTTCATAGTTCTCCTTTCCAACACTGACCTGCATACAAGATGAGCAACAACTACACATGCATCTTACCTATAGATTAATAGGTTAGAGATTCAAACATGTACTTAACAAATTATGAATAACTCATGAATTGGGACGGGAAAAGCATTTTCTTTATTACTTTGAATGAGTCAACTTACAAAAATTCGAGACCGACCACCGCTGCACAAACCTGATCCTGGGTTCCTCTTCAACTGTCCTCCAACTTCTTTGCTTCGTATCTCTTCTGACACAAGGACGACTAAAGGGTTGGGACAATGGCAATATGAAAATGGGCAGAGTTTATTTACTATATTTTTCCTCCTCCAAATGAGACCCCTATCCCTTCTTTTATAGGCTATAAGAAGCTAGGTATTTGGATGAACCCTTGGCCATGCATGGCTGGGAGTTTGAGTTAACTCACCCAGAGCTGTGTGTTCCGTCAACAACTTTCCTTTTTTCGTTCTTTTGTCGGTCCACGCGGGCTGTTTTTGGTCAGCTAGCGTGTACATGCATGTAGTAATGGAGTAGGTCACATGGTCCCTTATAAAAAAAGTATTTTAAATATTTTCTCAGCAGTGCTTTGGAAAAGAAGGGATATGAGATGGCCTGATGCCAGGTAAGCATGTATGGTGCAATTTAGGGTTATAACAGATGCCCCCTAATGTGTGAGGTCAGAAGAGAATTTGATGGCTGAAATACATTACCAATCTTTACTGATGTGCTGAACGATTGAGCCCAAGGATCAAGAACTGGGAGGCGCCATCTACAAAATAACAAATGTCTCACCGAGGTGGGCATACCCATGCTTGCGATAAAATAGAATCATGGCTACAAATCAAATACACTATAGATCCATGTCATATAACTATATAAAGAGTAGCCTCGAACAATACATAGTGGAGCTACATCTCGAAATCAAAAATATATACATATAGAGTATCCATCTTCTAGAAGATGATATGGCCTGATGGCTGGAGATGAGGTCTTCAAAGCTTGAGCAACTACTTCAAAATATTCAAAACTCAGGTAGGAGTGTAATATGAGTGTACGACTGCACTACCCAGAGGTCTTTAACGGCTTGTGGGTCATGGAATTGATGATCAGACTGAAGGCTTCATTGATTTCGAATAAGGACTTGATTGGACATTCAATATGGCTGGGTATGAGGGAAAGAGACAAATTGCAGAGGGGTCGACTCAGGCTTGGTGACAAACTTCCCTTGGAGAATAGCATGACAAATGATGAGACTCAGGAAACATGGCATTAATCATAAGTCTACGAAGAAAGAGGCAATGCAAACTCTCCATATGTTTGGAAGGATAACCAAACGGTGGAGGACACAACTCTATATAGCGAGAATAGCTTCCTAAGGTCATACTACATCCCATGGTTTGATGAACAAACATACATATGTGCTTTATCCAAGGGAGACTCATTATGTTTCCAATAAAGAAAATACTTTTCCCTTCTTCTTTTTGGGGTATATTTGATTTTTTTGTCTTTTTCAATAATTTTGGGAAAAAGAATAAAGGAATATTACGTTACAATGGAGGAATGAGTGTTGCAAACATACAAGTTCAAGGCACAAGGACAAGACTGATGTTCTAGTATAATGATGCTCGAGAAAAATCCTCCAGGGGCCAAGGGTTTTAAGATGCAGAAGCAAACTGTTACAAGGCTGGCGTATAAGGTATGAAAACACAGTTAACAAAACACACAATGATAACGTCCTTTGATGTAAGTTTAACGAGCCCAAAGAAGGTAAGATCGTTATTTTTTCATATTTAGAGAGTCTGAAAAAACATAAAAGGAGACTCCATTGGGGTACCTTTTTTGAAGATAGTCTAGTTAGTTCAAAAAAGGGGTAAACTAGCACCGACAAGACGTCTGTTCAAAACCATTTTAACGAGTGTAATAAGGACAATATCACTTGGCCATTTTTTCATTTTTAAGGAGTTTGAAAAAATCTTAGCTATGGACTCCGTCAAGAATGTTCTTCTGGACCAATTTAATGAGTGTGAAAGAATAAGGTCACTCAACGATCTTTTCAATTTTAGGGAGTCTGAAAAGAGCTTAACTATGGACTCTGGGGGGGTTCCTTCTTCATAAGTTTAGTCCCTCAGGCCCGAAAAAGGGATAAAATTATACCTGAGAGTACTCTTCTATAGAGTTGAAGTTCCATAAAGTATACCTTTGTTCGTACAGTTGACCATCCAGACCGAAAAAGGGGTAAACTATTGTCGGACATATGTGACTTCAAATTTCAGTTTAATGAGCGTGAAAGGCCACAAGATCGGTCAACAATCTTTTCATATTTAGAGGGTCTGAAAAGGGCTTAAAAGAAGACCCGTTATTTTTTGGGAGTCCTGAGGGTGAGGTCAAGAGTGAAGAAGAATCATGCAAATGAGGCTCAAACTCGTATTCAGGAAAAACTACAGGGACTCCTGAGCCTACAGTGTTTTAGAGACAACATGAATACCATAATGCAACTAGGATCTACCTAGGGAATCCATGTTTCGGTAAGCTCTACCACCAAGTTGAAACACTTCTAAAGTAGGGATGATGGTTCTGTGTGACAACCTGATGGGATTGATCCTATGGAAAAGGAAAAAGATAGCGAGATACAAAAATCAGGGTAGAAGCCTAACCTATATGTTCCAGTTGATCGTTGAATTTTTTTTCCACAGACAGTAAAAAAATACTCAAAACTCAAAAAAAATATCCCAATACCCAATCAAATCCCTTCTATGCAACTCCTAAATCACTCTAAATGTTTTTTGGTATAAAGAAAATGATAAGGGAGGCCAAAAAAGTGACAAAAAGAGGCCAAAAAGTCTATAAATAGAGGCTGGCAGCTCATTATCACCATTGCTGATTTGGAATTTGACTCTGGAGCTAAAAGACCCCCTTTAATTAAAGTGGTGATTTCGGGAGCTACAGTGGATGAAACGAACTTCTGTCTGGGCCAATTAAGTACAAAATCCCTTACCTTGCATTTTATGTCTTTATTTGTGCATTGGGTTTCATTTTTTAGGTGGGTGTTGACCTTTAAAAGGTCGGCCCTAGGTCCACACGGGCTGTCTCAGGACAGGCCACGTGTACAGGCGTCTGTCGCCAATACAACATGCATAGGTCCCTTTAGTGAATGAAAAAGTCTTGAAAAGCAAGGTTTAACCCTCCTGATCCTTTTTGTTTTGCAGGATGTATGTCCATTGGAGAGAAAGAGAGCATGAAGAGGTGAATGAGTTGGTCGGGGAAGACCCCAATGCTGTGGCTAGATTGATGCAGTGTGGGTTACTCAAGTTTTTTCTATGTCCTTTCATGTGGGCACAACCTAGGCTACTAAATGCCTTGGTTGACTACTGGCATCTGGATGCAGAGGTATTCATGTTAGAGGGGCAGTCACTAGTGCCCATGGTCAAGGACATTTACTTTTTGACTGGCCTCTCTAGGAGAGGGGAACCGGTCAATTTCTAAACTTTTCCTGCGGGGCTGCATAACATAGAGGAATTGATAGGTATATACTATGCAACTGATACAGACCGTGTGAGCACGCAGGTGCCTATAAGCAAGATCACTAACCTATCGCTACAGGTGATAGTATTGCTTAGTGGGTGAATTACTGGTTCTGCAGCTCTACATCAGGCATCCCGTGCAGAGATGAACTATGCATTCCAGTGCTTAAATGCACAAGTTTTTGATTGGAGTACCACTTTGCTTGAGTGTATGAAGAGGCAATTGACAGATTTCCATTTGCGAACACATAGGAACTTCGGGTTCGGTACAATTCTGTGTTCGTTCTTTTTTGAGAGAGTTCTTAGTTTTAGTCCTCGAGTAGTGGTACGAGGACACCAGGCCTCTCTTCCTACTATGTGTAGATGGGAAGTACTACTACCACGACAGGGTGGTGGAAGGACCAATGAGTCCTTCGATGATGACTTTTTGCATGGCTATCACGACAGATCCCGATTATAGAGGACTACCTCTATGCCAGGATTGATTTTTCGAGAGACCTGGAGATACCAGTACCTCCTGGTGAGGAGAGAGGGGAGATGGGTAAGTCTCCACCTTTGTAGTTTTTTTTGTTGTATATGTACTTTTTATGTTGTTTTGTTATATATATCATTTTTTTTTGTTATGCCAGAGTATTTGATGGATATGTGTTTCATTGTGTGTAGACGTGGGACCAGTGCGACTCGCCGACTATGCGAGGAACATGCGTCGTCCTCGGCCAGGGGCCGCACCTGCCGCCGCAGGGGAACCAACAATAGCAGGAGATATTCTAGCTGGGGAGGATGAGAGGGTATTGAGATGGGTTGAGCATAACTTTACTGCGCTCACTCACACGGTCCCAATGGCAGAGATATAGGACCTGCCACCATCTATGCAACCTCATGTAGTGGGGGCACCAGGGACGTGGGTCCGATTGTTTCGACGTTTAGCCAATTTTGTGGACCAGTATAATAGGGCCCACAGGCCCTGACTTTATCTAGACATTTTGACGTGCCACAAGCACTACTTGTATATATGTTTTGAGGGCATAATCCCCGTGACTCGTTATCGGTCCTATTTTTGAGGCGCTTGTGTCCATCTATGTACTCTGGTTACTTTATGATATTATATATGGTTTTTTGGTCTTTTGTGTCTTATGGATCATGTGTGAAAAACTGTATTTACATGCTTATGTTAATGTTCTTTCATATGTGTGCAATATGCCAATCTAAAATTTGATTAGCTAGAGTATCTGTAACTTGGTTTAATCTCCTAGGAACATGAAAATATGTAATATAATCAAATTTTTGTTCTAAAAGACGTACCCTAAGGAATCGTTGGTGTAAAGTTGGATCATGGACCTGGTACACTCTGTTTAACTGAGACACAACCAATTGAGCATCGAGATAGACCCAAAGATGCGAGATACCCAATGACAAAGCGTCACGAAGAAACTCAATAACTATGCTATAGTCGGAAACATTATTTGTAGTGTCACCTAAGCATATACCTACAAAAGATAATAACTGGCCTTGAGGTGTAAAGATTACCCAAGCTATGGAGGCAAGCCTCCGAGTGTGCTGACTAGCACCGTCTACATACCCAACGAACACCTCGGAATGACTTGAAATCTGCCATAGTGACGAAAGATAGTATCAATGACATGTCCATAATACTAAAAGAAACTAAGAAGTAATAGTACAAAGACTATACATATGTTACAAAACGTTACCCACAGTGACCTACCTATGAGTAATACTTCTTGAGGTAGAGCCCATTTCTAGGCTCCGCCAAAGCAATCCCTTCAAAATGAACCAGACAATAAGCACCCTTTTTTAATACCTCTTTTATGATGAAAGGTCTGAACCACATGGGTTTGAATTTGCCTGCCCCTAGGGGGTCCTTATCTTGGTCATAGACCAAGACAAGGTCTCCTTCAGAGAAAATCCGAGGATGAACAGACCTATCATATTGACACTTGACCTTATGTTTGTGAGCCTCGTTTGCCAGGGCCACATCACGACACTGCTCATTGAGCTGCTCAAGGTAGACTAACCATTCTTCAAGTGGATAAGTATCTGACAATAATTGTACTTCCAACTTTAGAGATGGGATCTGACATTCGGTGGGCAAGACTGCCTCCAGCCCGTAAATAAGTTGAAAAGGTGAGAAACCGGTTGTAGTCTTAACAGATGTTCGGTAATCCCATAATGTCAAGTATAACATCAAATGCCAATTTGACTTGGCTGAGTTGATAGTTCACTGTAGAATAGTCTTAAGAGTTTTGTTTACAGCTTCCACCTGCCCATTGGCTTGGGGGTAGTAGGGTGATGAATGTTCTTTCCATAACCCAAGATTTGATGTTAATTCAGTCATCATTTGATTTTGAAAGTGACTTCCATGGTCAGTGACAATCTCCCTCGGGATGTCGGACATTGCTATGATCTGGTTGAATAAAAAGAGAGTTGCAGTCTCTCCATCATCTTTAAACGTTGCCATAGCTTCAACCCACTTTGTGAAGTAGTCTACAACTATGATGATATAGAAGTGCCCCCTTGCTGGAGGGGGGTTGAAATTAGTGTAATCAATCCCCCACTTGGTGAAGGGACCAACTGTGATGACAGGAAACATGGGAGCGGGATGTGCCCTCATCTTTCGAGAGAATATTTGGCACGGATGGCACTTCTTGACTGATTCGATACAATATTTGATAAGTGTCGGCCAGAAGTAACCTGCTCATAGAATCTTCTAGGTTGTTACCAACCCAGACAAATGATCGCCACAAGCTACGGTATGGCAATCATTAAGCATGATAACTGCTTCCTCATGAGTGAGAGATCAGCATAGGATGCAGTATACACCTCTCCGATACAATGTATCAACGATTATGAGATAATTCTTAGACTGATGGTGTATGTGTCGACACTCATCACGAGAAGCAGTGGTGGGGAACTTCAAAGTCTGGAGATAGATAAGTATATCTCCATACCAGGGATCCAAAGATGTGATCAAAAACATATCTCCCCGGATAGGCGATTCTTCAGGCACAATGTCGCCTGACTCAATCGGAAGTTCCAAAATAAGTTCTGCAAAGACCAGTGAGTTTTTGGAATTTGCTGAAATGAAGTCTAAGTCAAACTCCTGGAGGATGACTATCCATATACTGATTTTTCCACCTATTACCCGTCGTGTCAACATGTACTGAAATGGATTCATGACAGTAATGACAGTGGTCTTGCGAAATAGAACATAATGACATAACCATTGAACAACATGAACTACTGTCAACACAAGTTGTTTGATGTGAGAATAATTGAGTTCCGGTCCTACGAGGCCCTAGCTCAGGTAGTAGATCACGTATTATGAGAACAAGTCATCTTCCTGAACTAAAACCATGCCAATGGTTGATTCTACTGCAGCCAGATATAATAAGAAATCTTTGTTATAGTTAGGTGGCCAAAGCAGAGGGGCAGTCGTGAGGGCATGTTTCAATGCATCGAAAGAGCGTTGAGCTGCATCATCCCAATAAAAGGAAACATATTTCTTCAGTAAGCACATAAATCCCTTGGTGATCTCGGCATAGTTGGCGATGAAGCATCGTAAAAAATTTTCCTTGCCTTGTAGATTCTAAAGTTAAAGGATTGTGCGTGGGGGGGGGGCAACTGAATTATTGCCTCAACCTTGAGAGGATCGACCATGATCCCTATTGATGACACTATGAAACCTAACAATCATCCTGACGTTACGCAGAAGCTGCACTTGTTTGGATTCAAATGAATTTGAAAGTAGCGACAACGCTCAAAGATAAGTTGGAGGTGTGTGGAATGATCCGTTCTTTTGCGAGAGCATGATGCTAAATCATCTAGATAAGCCTCAACTATATGCTTGAGGTCATGAAAAGAAAAATACATGGCCCATTGAAAGGTGGTTCCAACATTTTTGAGACCAAAAGTCATTTTACGATATGCAAATGTACCCCATAGGCAGATGAATGTCGTTTTGTGTTGGTCTTCGGGTTTGATTTGAATTTGATTATATCCCGTAAAGCTGTCCATGAAAGAAAAGGATTCACAACTCGCACATTCATCAATGACCTGGTCGATGAAAGGTGTGGGAAAATTATCTTTGGGACAGGCCTTGTTCAAATCATGAAAGTCGGTACATACACGAATTGTGCCTTGTTTTTTATTGACCGACACAGGGTTTGACATCCATTGGGTCAAATGGATAGGATAGATAAACCTAGATTTTAGCAATTTCTCAACCTCAACCTTAATGGCTACTTATTTCTTAGGATTAACTGGATGAAGCTTCTTTCGAACCAACTTGGCATTAGGATACATTGTGATTTCATGTTCAACTATTTTTGGATCGATACTTGGCATTTCCTCATAAGACCAGGCAAAAACGTCGCAGAATTCTTTAAAAAGATCAGTGTATATTTGAATCTCTTCGGGGGAGCAGTCCGCTCCGATGAAGACGTTCTCCACGATGCCAGGTTTTTGAGAGATATTGATTGGTAATGTTTTAATGATAGTTTCCATATTACCCTCAACATAAACCTCATGTGTAGCTAAGGGGTTAATAGGACAAGACCGATCTCCCGTCATAGTCACGGTGAATTCTCCCACTTCAATTTGGCTTAACTCTGGGAGGAAGTATGATATGTGATGAAGATCTGCCCAGGGTTTATCCAGACTATTCATTGCTTCAATTATTTCTTCATCAGAGGGAAATACTAAGTCTAATGAATCAATGTGAGCGAGAGAACCCTGAGCCCAAATAGGCTCTAGAAGTGGATCTAACTCTTGTGCAGGAGCTGGATCAGTGTGGGTTGAAGTTTGCTGGAATAAGGAGTACGCTACTTTAGCTGCGGAAAAAGGCATGAACATGCCCAGATTCCCTATCCCATCAATCGAGGTCGATGGGGAAGGAAGTGTCCATGGATCGTCGAAGTAAGTTGTTCAGAATGATGAAAATTGAAAAATCCCAACCTTATGGTGATCAGATATAAACTTGATATAGCCTTGAGGGGGTGGGTAATCGAAGGTACCCATCAAATATGGGCACAAACCAACCTCTACATTGATGACACCTGGTTGAGGATTATCAATCATCGAGACCGTGGATGCCCCCAAAGCAGGGTCAGGTCTAGAGAAGGAAAATTGATTGATGGTCACTATCCGGGCCTCGTGTGGAAAAAACAAGACCCAGAAAACTGTAGCAACCATAGCTTGCATGGTATAAGTAAAACTCCTTCCTAACAAGAGGTTATAGTCGAGGGGAGAATCAATTACCTCTACTTCGACACACACGGTCTTCCCTCCTAACTCCACAGGGAAAGAAGGAACGATACCATGTGGTCGGAATGAACGACCGTCGAAAGCGTTGAGGAGAGTAGGTGACAGAGACAAAACGGGCTGGACAATAGCCTTCCAACATGCCAACAACATAACACATGTCAAGGCACCCTCACCAACCACCGTGCAGAAGATATTTAGAGTAAAAGTTTTCATGGGATAAGCCACTACTACCTGAAACGCTACGTGGTAAGGTAGACGAGGTTTTAAGTCGGTTGTATCCAACATGATTGTACTCAGATTACAAGTCTCAGTAGATCCTAAAGCAGTTAACAAGGCTTTCCTCTAGGAAGGGTAGCTTTGGAGGACCTCCAAAGTGGACATCACGCAAGGGGTTTGTGATAAATCCTCCACCACAGAGTAGTTATAGGTGGCCCTTGCGTTTGGGTTATGAGAATCTTTTTTGAATGCGCCTTTGGGAATGCGTGCCATTGTTTCGCCCAACATATTCTCAATCTGTAGAGGAAGAGATGGGAGTTCAGTTTCTTTACCCTTCTAAGAAGTTCTCGGTTTACTATAGTCATGCGCTCTAGTCGATATGAAAGCATCACCCCTCACCATATATACGTTTGCGAACACAGGGTTGTTCGTAGGCGGATAGGGTTCTTGGCTGCCCCCTTCGGTGCTTGCAGAGGCTTGGGTTATATTTTTTCCATGTTGAAATGGATTGGTTAACACAACAGGCTATTGCTGCATTACAAACTTTTGGGCTTCTGCAAGTCGAGGACATAGATGGGTCGGGTGGTCTTCCACGCACAAGTTGCATGGATACCTCGCCTTCCATTTTTCAGTGTTGTCCCCACTAGCATTATCAGTAGTTTTTTTATCCCCCTTACCTTTCTTTCATTTTTTTTTCTTTCCTTTAGGCTGTTGGGTGGCCTTTGGGTTAGTCGATTGCACTGTGTGTACCTTCGACGTTTTGGTAGGGGGAGCAACTAAAGTAGTGGTTTGGCCAGCCACTGTGTGTTGTATAGATAACTGTTGCAACTGCTTCGTCAATTGCTTAGTGGGATTTGTTTGTGCTGAACCAACAATACCATCGACATGTGGTCTAGCTCTCTGTCTAGTTTTATCAAGGATTGATCGTGGTGCATCTGGAAAGATGTTGTATAATAAACCAAACTGAGAATATATGAGCTCAAATTGTTGAGCCCTCATGATGGCGTCTTCTTCAGAGAATACTCTCGATGTCGCGATGTCTTTGGATAACTGTGGGAATAAAGACTTAAGGAACCACTCAAGCAAGAATGTTGGTGGGTCTGACACCTTTCTTAGACTCTTCCAGCATCTCCATTCTCAGATGTGATCAGAGATATGGTCTGCTGTCATCTGTTCGAAATTGGCCAGCAGCTCTGTGACAACGTCGTATCTCACAGGTAACTGGAAATGGTTTAGAAAATCCATTACCAACTCACTGAAGGAAGAGTATCTTGAGCAATCGAGCTCGATGTACCATTTTGCAGCACTCCCAATGAGAGTACATTGAAACAATCACAACTGTACGGAGTCATCTTTCAATGAGTTAGATGAGCACCAAAGATGGAAGGTAGTCACATGATCTCCTGGATCTTCGTTAGTCTTGGCTTTGAACTTTGGACTGTCCGAAGGCAACTTCATCCGCATAGGAGGCCAATGCAGATCGTGACAAATAGGGTCATTCAACAACCTTGTCAAATCTGGCAAGTGCAAAGTTGCCAGGAAGTGTAGTTTGGGTTGTTGGTGATAACCTGGGAAAAAGGGGCCTGGAGTTTGATTGGCACCAGGTTGCTAGGAAAAGTTTGGTTGCTGGCCCAGATTCTGGTAAAAAACATGGCCCTAGCCAGTGTATGGATTTTGCATATGTGGAGACATCATCGACTGATTTCCCAAATAGGACATAGATGCTTCGGCATGCATTATATTCGAAGGACTCTGGGAAGGGTTGCCCCATGTCGGTCTCGTCTGGATAAGCGTAGTAGTTTGTCCGGGGTTCCATTTATTGTGGAAAGAATTACCCTAGATCGACATTCCTGATTAGGGAACATATCTCTACCAAGAATTCCAAGGCCCTGATGCAGAAGAAGTTCCTAGGTTTTCCCCCTGTGCAGTAATAGTACCCTGCACAGGAATAGATTGTCCAAAACTGGGATTTCCCCCAATCCAGAAGGCGACTGATGAGAAGGAATTGTTACCAAACATTTCGGCCAAATAAAATGGTGTCGAACCTACCGGCATGCTATGTGAAGCTGGTCCTTGACTCCCTACTCCAAATAAACTATGGTATGTAGGTTGCCCGACAAATCGCTGATGCGAGCCACCGAGTGAAGGGGATGAAGGAGGGATATGACCTCCTCCATAAGGGAAAACATTAAAAGGAGTAGGATTTCCCTCCATGTGACCTTGCAGAGGATCACTAGAGCTCCTTGCCCCTAGACCTAAAGTCTGTAAAGTGTAGGAAAGTACAGGACTTGTACCCGAACTAGGCATCCCGTATGAGAACGGAGGGCCTGTCGCACTTGGTGTGAAAGGGGTTGTGGCCATCGCCAAATATGGGATCAGACCACTGTGAGATGTAGAAGCAGTCAATACCATGATGGCTTGGACCAATGATGGTGGGTTAGGAGGTGAAAACTCTCCTGTGGTGACAACCATAGTGGGAATTGAAGAATTCCTGGAAGGAGTAACAACGTTTGTTTCCATTGCTGTGTGAAACACTATCTGTCGCTCATAAAATTGAATTGGTACGATGAAAGGTGCCAAGAACTCAGTCATTGGGGTTTCAACTGGGCCAAGAGCATTTCCTCCAAGGTCCAAAATGGTTGATTCCTCCGGAAGTTGGTCGGGCACAATTTCTTGTGACCTGGTCGCTTCAAAAGACCCTTGTTGGTCTAGCTTTCGCCTTAATGGTGGTGGGGGTGGCTCCAGTGTAACCGACGACATGCCAAGAAGCCTTCGTGACTGGAAGAGATAATGATCCTCCACTGTGTGAGAAGATCAAAGACACACTAGGGTAGTCTAAACATTCAAAAGTAACACACACAAAAAAAGTCCCTAGAAGATAAGACAGACAAACACTAAATTAATTGGAAGAACAGTTACAACCACCAACACTAGAGCAACTTACCAGTGCAAGTGCAACTTGAACACGGAAGAACCCTCCAGGTATACTCTGCAAAGTGTGGCCCGATGTTTGTCCTAGGTACTGTGGTATACCCCCACAGTCACTTGTGTATGTCCCTAAAAAACATAAGCAACTAGGTTGCCATCACACGAACAGTCACCAGGCGGGTACAGTCGAAAGTCGGGTAGACCACAATGAGCAGGGTATCAAGCCCGAAACCTATCAAGGGTATTGAAATCAAGTGTTCTGGAAGACAACTGAGGACCTTGAATGGATTTGAGACCCACGAAGCCCTGTGGAAAATGCAATTGATGGAATCCCAAAACAAGCCCTTTATATGTGTTCTCCACTACGATTGGTCCAGCTTTGGAGGGGTTATCTCCGCTACCTTTCTGCACGTGACCTCGTGTTTATCCCATGTGTTAGAGGGGGGTCTCGAATAAATTTCATGATACTGGACTTAGACACTCCCTAACTCAGACTCCAATGTTTGATTTTAAATGGCCTTGAAGAGTTTCCTCTCCAACCTAATCCAAGGCCCTAATCCTGAACTAGTTGGTTAACCCTACAAACATAAAAGTCTAATAAATTTTAGATTTAGTGTTAATTTTATGGATTTGTCTTACGTCAAGGGGTATGA
>SNQJ01S0125746.1:8763-19687 GCA_010110895.2 Picea sitchensis | reverse complement strand
TTTTTACTACAACTCTAAGTTGCTTTTGAGATTGAGCATATATAGTGCCTGGTTACCTTTGAAATAAATAGACTTCCCTGGGTTGACAATTTATGTAGTACTTTATTGTTTAGTTAAATAAGCAATTATAGTGACCAACAAGGGTGAACCATGTATATCTTGTGTTATGGTTGCTTTGTGCATTATGGTTGTTTCATTATCCATATGATTAATGCTTATATGTATGTTAGATGAATCTGATATGATATCTTAGTGCCTAATGATGCGAATAAGATGCTAGATATGTTCTGTGTTGATATGCTTAGTGCTTGAATATATTGGATCTGTGTGAATACTGCATTGATCTGTTGTTATGGTTATCTGAGCTATAAACTAAGGATGAATATTAATGAACTATAACTGCTAAGTTCTCTGCTAAGGTGTTACAATCATAGATCTATTTCCCAGCTAAGGTTGCAGACATCTGAGTCCTGCAACCACCCCTGCCTCTACCTTAGGTGAGACTTCATCTACTTCACAGGTGTTTCCGAAAGGGTTGGTAGTTAGGGTTTTGTTGGTGTGTTGTTAAAGCATTGAACCCTGGGTGTGCCCCTATGTACCAACAAATGGTTCTGTTGCCAGGACCTGAAACTGTGATTGTTGGGAGCTTTAGAAAAGAGAAAGCTCTGTGCGTAGATCTATTGCCCTAGTGTGCAGTATTCTACTTGACTTGTGAAGCTCTGTGATAAGAATAGAAGTCAGATTTGAAGAAAACAAGATATTAAAGCTTCGTGCTCTTATAAAGGTAATAATAGTGAAACGTTTTGATTGAAAAGGTAAGATAAGTGGAAATTGTTGTTTCAAAAGTATGGATCTAGGTATGTTCAATAAATTTTGTCCTAGCTTGAAAACTAGGGCACAACTAGAAGAAATAATATTTAATATGAGTAGATCTAATAAGAATAGTGAAAGATATGTTATTCGTATGCATAGAAAGAATGTTTGGACTAAAAAATGGATGCAGGACGCTAGAAATAATTTTTTGCAGGTTAGCTACTATGATCCTAGTGCGTAGTACAGGAAAGGTTGGGGATCATTTCAAAGAAAAAGAAGATTAACCCTTTGTTATAATTGCAGAAGACCAGGACATATTGCTAAGGAATGCCCTGGTAGAATACCTAGTTGTATTTGTTGTAAATCTATGGATCATGAAGTTTTGGATTGCCCTAGAATGAATGCTAAGGTTGAAAGAACGAATATGTGACAAGAAAACCTTGAGTAAGGTCAAGAAACTGAGACCATGAAAGAACCCCAGAAAGAATTAAAGAATGTATTTCTACAAATGAAAGAAACTCTGAATGATAACAAAAATATCAACTTATCAGAGATCTTCAAAGAAAAAGAGTGCATAGAAACAAGACTAGGAGACTTCGACATTGACTGTGTTCTGGATGAAGAAACACAGGTGAATATCATGACAGAAAGAACTTGGGAAATTTTAGGAAATCCTACTATGATTCCTTCATTGGGAGGAATAGGATTATTTAGAGGAAAGTTGATAACCCTATGTGGAAGACTCACCCAGATATCTATGAGTGCTCATGGAACTTCGACAGAGGAAGATTTTGAGGTTGTTAAATTTATTGAGAAAAACACCCCATTTTCTATATTACTAGGAAAAACTTGGATTGAGAAGGATCAGGCCAAAAGAAAAGAAGAGGAAGTCTTAGAAAATAAGAAGCAAGAATTAAAAGATTTCATGACTAGGAGGATAGCACACTTGATTGAAGAACAAGAGAACAGATCGAAGATATTTAGAACCATAAACTTAGATGTTGAATTTGAAAGAACACAAGAAGACTCACAGAAGAGTGGAGCACCTACCCTAGACAGAGAAGAAGTATTGTTCTCTAACCCTATGAAATAATCTCAATAGTGCAAAGTTACTATGCCAAAAGGAGATAGGAATCAGAATGGAAAGAGGAATACTGAGAAGAATATTACAGGGAAGAAGGCTAGAAATCTCAGTAAGAAGAGAGCAAAGATAGAAAAGTTTCAGAATGTTCCAAAGGGGACTTCGCAAAAGGAAGGTTTGAAAAAACTAGAAATTCATCGGGATATCATAACAATGCAACATGGCGAAGCAATATATCCATTGAAGGTATTATGAACATTAGAACGACATCCTCGAATGGTTATAACATCAATTATGGCCAGAAATCTCGCCATTAGACCATTGGGACCACGCCACATTGGACATAACCGCATTGATGAAGGACTCTCATCCATTGGAGAGATCCATTACATCGTTGTCTACTTATTAAGTCAACTATTGCATCGAAAATACTTTTGCGAATTATATCCATGCCAACTCATTACTATCGCGCTGTGTCTATTGAGATCGACACCTTTTCTATTGCTTTGATAACTCATTCATCCACTTGAGTTATCCGATATGAGCATGCATGTTATACGAACTCAGTGCCATAGAGAAGTCGATTGAGGAAGTTCTCATCGATCTAATGGCCGAAGAAGTAATGTCCGCAGGTATTCAAGCTTCCTCGACGAGAGGAGTGCAAGCCTCTCCATCGACTGCTCATGGATCTGGACCATCCCGACCTACAGATGAGAAAAGAACCAAGCATTGAGATGAATTGGAAAATGAAAAGTTAATCCCGACTATATTTCCCGACTACATCCCACCTTTGGTTGGTGCGATGAGTCGTGAAAGTGTCTCGAGGGACTTTGATTACACCCTGCTTACTGTGTACCTCCCAAAGGGGATACATACAGTTAGAACACAAAAGGATAAGATTGTGACATTAAAATTCAGTGACTTCAACCTAGGGGACTTCAATAACCATAGTATCCTTTCTCATCACAGATACTTGAGTAGGACGAAGGGGAATAACTCAAAAATAATCCCCCAACCATGGGCTATGAACCTCGCATAGTCCACCATCTTGAATGTGATGAAGATCCCACATTTTGGAAGGCACCAGAAGGTTAACGTGTGTGTTAATATCCTTGTTGGCCCTTGAACAAGTTTTGAGAGATCTTGGTCATGTTTGACCAATTTTTGGGGACTTCGACAGGCTGTCGAAGGTAGAGCGCAAGACGAAGCAGAGATCACGAGATCTCGGCCCCTTTTTGGGTTCTTTTTGGGTTTTGGGATAATGTAAAGGGTATGGGAATGTCAGACCATGGATTTAACCATGCTTAGGCCTATTTTGTAATGTATAAATAAGTAGCTAGGTGATTTAAAAGGGGGGAACTGTGAAGAAGGGGCTAAGTGCTAGTAGTTGGATCTATGTGATCAACACGGCCTCGAGAATTCTGTGTAAATCTTGCAGAGCTAAGTGCAAGTGGTTTTAATAGACTGTGGAAGTCTTTGTGATGTAATGCAAGGAAGGAGGATCTAGCAAGGTGCATAGATCTCCTGTCCTCTGCGAAGTAGTGTTTTTGAGGCTCTATGCATGTAACCGATTGAGGAAGCTAATAAAGAAGAAGATTTGGTGGACGTAGCCCTAGGGAGGGGGTGAACCACATAAATACTGTGTTATTCTTCTCTATATAATGTTGTGATGTGTTTATTCCTTTACTTGCTAAGTACTTTGGTATAGATAGATATATATATTTATTCTTTGTGCTTATGATGATCCTCGATGCTAGATCTGACCTATGTGAACTTGCTTAGTGCTAGAATCTATTGGATCTAATCTATTTCTTATGCTGGGAACTGAGAAATAAGAGGCTTTGTGCGAAGATTCATCCTAAAATTTTGCAAGCTCCGTGCATAGATATATTTCCCTAGTGTGCAGCATTCTACTTGACTTGTGAAGCTTTGTGCCAAGAAAAGAGGTCAAATCTAAATAAAAGAGGTAAGATCTGCAAGCTCTACGCTCTGATAAAGGTGAGAATAGTGAAAAGTTTTAGATCTGAAAGATTTGTGCTCTGTAGAAGTAATATAAGTGGAAATGTTTGTTTCTAAGAATGGATCTAGGTATGGTTGATAAGTTCTGTCCTAGCTTGAAAACTAGGGTACTGATAGATAAAGGAAGATTTGATATGAGTAGATCTGATAAGGATAGTGAAAAATATGTTATACCTATGCATAGAAAGAATGTTTGGACTAACAAGTTTATGCAGGATCCTAGAAATAAATGTTTGCAGGTTAGCTACCATGATCTTAGCACATTAAAACCCTCTGTTACAGTTGCAGAAAACTGAGACATCTTGCTAAGGAATGCCCTGGAAGAAGACCTAGTTGTATTTTTTGTAAAGCTATGGACCATGAAGTATTTGATTTCCCTAGAATGATTGCTAAAGTTGAAAGAATGAATATGAATCAAGAAAACCCTAAGGCAGATCCAAAAACTAAGATTATGGCAGAATCCTAGAAAGAATCAGAGAAAGTCTTGCTACAGATGAAAGAAACACTGAATGACCACCGACATGTCAGATTATTAGAGATCTTCAAAGGAAAATAATGAATTGAAGCAAGAATAGGAGACTTTGACGTTGACTGTGTTGTGGATGAGGAAACATAGGTGAAAGTTATGATAGAAAGAACTTGGGAACTTTTAGGAAATCCTGCTATGATTCCTTCACTGGGAGGAATAGAATTATTCAGAGGAAAATTGATAACCATATGTGGAAGACTAACCAAGCTACCTATGACTGTCAATAGATCTTTGACAGAAGAATATTTTTATATTATTAAATTTACTAAGGACAATGCACCATTTTCTATGTTACTAGGAAAGAATTGGATAGAAAGAGATCAAGCCAGAAGGGAAGAAGAAGAAGTCTTAGAAGAGAAGAAGCAAGAGTTAAATATTTTATAACTAGAAGGATTGCACACTTGATTGAAGAACAAGAGAATAGATCGCATCCCTATAACAACAATGACATAGATGTCAAAGTTGCAAGAACACTAGAGGACCCATAGAAGACTGAACTATCTATCCCAGATAAAGAAAAGATATTACCCTTGAAAGAATCTCAACAATGCGAAGTCACCATGTCAAAAGAAGATAAGAATCGGAATGGGAAAAGGAATATCAAGACAAAGCTCAATGGAAAGAAGGCTAGAAAACTAAGTAAGAAAAGGGAAAAGATTGGAAAGTTGCAGAAAGATCGAGAAGGAACCTCACAGAAGGAAAAGTTTCAAAATTGGAGCTTCGTCGGGATATCAGAACAACGACACATGGCACTTCTCCATGGAGAAACAATATAGTCGTTAGGGACATTATAACCATTTGACTGATGCTCCGAACGGATAGAAAGACATTTACGAACAAAAAACTCACCATCATACCATTGGGACCATGTCATAACGGACAGAACAAAGTTAATGAAGGATTCATACCCATTGCAAGTGACCCATTGCCGAGTTACCTATTTATCCCGCCACGCCATGCACCAAGAAAAATTTTTCCAACCGAGAATTTGAACCCACAGACTACACTGATTTTCCACAGAGATCATCACGCTCGTGCTATCTATTCTATTGCAGTGTCTAAGTTACCCGAGATTGTTAACCCTAAGCATGTATGTTGGAAGAGTTGAATGTTGTAGAGAAATTTGTTGAAGAGGTTCTGATTGATCTCGTGACTGAAAGAGTCATGTCGATGTCTACAGGAATACAAGATTCTTTGACGAGAATGGTGCAAGCTTCTCCATCGACTGCTCGTGGAGCCGGACCTTCCTGACTCTTAGATGAAAAGAGAACCAAGCATAGGGATGATCTAGCAAATGCCAAATTGATCCCAACTATATTACCCACCTACATACCACCTCTGAGTGGCATAGTAAACTGAGACAACGTACCTAGAGATTTTGACTACACCTTGGTCACTACGTACCTCCCGAAGGGGATCCGCGTAGTTTGAGTAGACCAAGATAAGCATACAACATTGAATTTCATCAAATTCAACCTTGGAAATTTCAAGGTCTATAACACGCTCACCCCACATAAGTACCTGACCAGAACCAAGGGGAATAATTCGAAGATAATCCCCTAGTCATGGACTATGAACCTCGCGTAGTCCACCCTGTTGAACGTAATGGAGATTCCCCACTTTAGAAGACACCAAGAGGTGAATGCATGTGTCAAGATATTGTTGTCTTGTTACCATGATGGTTATTTGTGGCTAGACCATCGTATAATAGTTGATCCGATGCTGATAAATCGGAACATGGGCTTGAGTATTCAAGGACCTGACCCATAAGATTTTTACTCTAGAAAAACCATGGATCGTGCTCTAGCACAGAGAATCAAGGACACTTATGGTGATGTCAAGAAGGGCATGCGAGGCTACAAGGTAGCTTCTATCCAGAGTGGCGTAGTGTGCCTTTCCTTTCAGTTGATTGTGGGGAAGTTAGTACGAAAGAACCGACCCACCCAAGTCATCGGTTTTGTAGTCGACCTTGCAGGGAAGTGCGCGGGAGGCCTTGAGATGAACTGGGTGAAGTACCTGGTGAACCAGTTGGAACTCATATGCAGAGAAGCATAAGACCAATGATATGAATTTCATTTCAGCTAGCTCTTGATCCTTATAACTTGTATTGCCTCGGAGATGCTGGAAGGTGTGACCTTCTAGGACACCGAGCCTTTTGAACCTCTGGCCGCGAAGTTCAGTACACTATGGTATTCAAGCGATATGAATAAAAAATGGCAGTCAAATGGTGTTTTTAATACCTACTACAACCAACTGAAGAGAGTCATCCAGTTTGAGCCTCACATGACTCTGCATACTCTACATTGGTTCTGGCCTTTGATGAAGTTCAACGTAGATTGGCATTTTATTTACATCATAGCGCACACCGATGAACATAAGCAACAAATTCAGACCTACTATAAGCTGAAGGAGGAGGACCTGGAGGAGATCACTAAGGAATGGTCCACTGACCTCCTTATCTCCGCCAACCCCATTGAGATATCCGACATTGATAGCCAAAAAACAACGCATGATACACTCGGACCCAACAGAACAAAGAAGACTGAAAAATACCAAGAAAAAGATAGCGCATACATGAATATTGCTTCCATATCACCAGAGAAAGGAGATGATGGAAAAGAGTTAGAGGACAAAGAAGTTGAAGAGAAGAAAGAAGATGAGGTTGATCCCCTGAAGAAGAGGAAGGGTTCACCTCCGAAACCTTCCTCCCAAAAGAAATCGAAGGCCACCATGACCAAGATGTAGACTGTCCTTACCTATGATGACTTTGACTTCCTCATAGCAGCCCTGCACGATGCTTCATTGGAGATAAAAGACAAACAAGAAGCAAAGAAAGAGGATATGTATGATTGAATTGAGACTGAACTCTGAGGGGTACAACAGGCCCTACATTCCAGCCGCGCAATCTCTACCCCACCATTGCCATCGAGATAACTTGAGTTGGGAGATGAGCCAGTTAAACTCCATAGCCTAGCCGAGACCGTCGAAACACGCCTTCGATGAGCATAGGAAGAAACAACGCAATCCACCCAAGATTTAACACAAGTACAAGGAGTACTCGTAGAGTAATGCAGTGTAGAAAAACAGGAAAAGCTTTCTCTCCAAGCGAAGTTTGATGCAGAAAAAGCACAACTACAGCAAGGAAATGAACAGTTGCTCGTGACGCAACTTGAAGTGAAGGAAGTCAAGGTAGAAGACGAAGTTACATAACAGGTGAACCAACTCGCAGAAGTAATCCAACAGCTACAACATCGCATAGTAGTTTTGGAGCTTCGCACTGTACCAGAGACCCCATAAGAAGTAAGAGACCAAAGAGACGCTACTGCCCAAAGCACAGTTGAAAGGCTAAAGGATTTTTACCCTGGAATGTAAGAACTCACTGATTGTAGTGCCTAGACCTATGAACAACTCACGAAGAACCCAGAACTAAAGGCACTGGAGTTGCAGCTCCAACAAGCGAAGTATCAAGCTGAAAAGATACAGGGGAAATTGAAGCCCCTGTCAGTTGTTGAAAGAATGAAGCGATCTCACGAGCAGCAGACCACCCAACAATAGATCCAAACTCTCCATAGCATATTTATGGAGGTATCACAGAAACTCCAACTTGTACAAAATAAGGCCTACCAATTGTTCACAAAAGTTGAAGGCCGAGGAGAAAAACTAGAGAAGGTTGTTAATGTAGTTGAACAATGCCTGGAAGGACCTATGAATGATGCAATCATCCAAGAGTTTTTTGAACAAGAGGCCATGGCACAACAACAAATCGAAGCAGCTTGAGCCAAGCTCGAGTTGTTTGAAGTAGAGCTAGTTAGACCAGAGTGACTCAGGACGAGTCACAGGTGAGTGTTGGGGGCCTGTTGGCCCTTGACCAAGTTTTGAGAGATATTGGTCATGTTTGACCAATTTTTGGGGACTTCGACAGGCTGTCGAAGGTAGATCATAAGACGAAGCATAGATCACGGGATCTCATCCCCTTTTTGGGTCCTTTTTGGGTTTTGGGATAATGTAAAGGGTATGGGAATGTCGGCCCATGGATTTAACCATGCTTAGGCTTGTTTTGTAATGTATAAATAAGTAGCTAGGCGATGTAAAAGGGGGGAACTTTGAAGAAGGGGCTAAGTTCTAGTAGTTGGATCTATGTGATCAACATGGCCTCGAGCATTCTGTGTAAATCTTGTAGAGCTAAGTGCAAGTGGTTGTAATGGACTGTGGAAGGCTTTGTGCTGTAACGCAAGGAAGGAGGATCTAGCGAGGTGCACAGATCTCCTGTCCTCTACGAAGTAGGGTTTTTTAGGCTCTGTGCATGTAACCGATTGAAGAATCTAATAAAGAAGAAGAGTTGGTGGATGTAGCCCTAGGGAGGGGGTGAACCACGTAAATATTGTGTTATTCTGCTCTGTGCAATGTTGTGATGTGTTTATGCCTTTACTTGCTAAGTACTTTGGTATAGATAGATAGATCTGTTTATGCTTTATGATTATGATGATCCTAGATGCTAGATATGACCTATGTGAACTTGGTTAGTGCTAGAATCTATTAGATTTAATCTATTTCTTATGCTAAGTGCTTAGATACATTAGATCTGGGTGAATGTTCTGATGCTCTATTTTCTCTGCGGAGTACATATTGATTAAGTATTCATGAACTGATGGTGCTAAGTGATCTATTAAACATTGTAATCAAATATCTGTGTCCCAGCTAAGGTTGTTGCAGATACTGGAGTCCTGCAACCACCCCTGCCTCTACCTTGGTTGAGACTTCATCTACTTCGCAGGTGTTGCTGAAAGGGCCGATAGTTAGGGTTTTTTTTGGTACACTATTGTAGCGTTTAACCCTGGGTCTACCTTTGTGTCAACACTCCTGCTATAATTTTACCATGGTAGCTATCTATTGTAACGTTCCCGACCATCATCCCACTGGTCGAGAAAACGCTACTGTGCAAAACAACATCATTCTCATACTTAATTAATAACATGCATTTAAAACAATTAAACACATTTAACTCAAAGTAATCACAATATTACTGCTAGCATAAATAGTCCCTGGCATTAACAATAATTCATATGCACAATAGAATACATGATACATATAAGCATCACAAGCATGCAAAACATAATATTAATCATAAGCTAATACTTATCTTTGAAACCGTGGTAATTCCACCAACCACATGCAGGCCTTACACGAACCTCCCAGCCTTAGACCACGTTGCTCATCACTCTCAGCAGTGGGTCACCCCCGAGCTGGGACTAAGATCCACCCAAGGTAAGGAATCCTAGTCTAGGCTGAGGTTATAGGGAAAACTACACAGAATAATCAGAAGGATTCTTCCCAGGATGCCTTCTTACGCCCACTACTCACAGACTCTCATTCCCCACATGCTTGTTCCACCTGGGAGTATACACCTTCACAAGCACAATCCATCAGTGCTTCTCCTCCCTCTCTAGATCTCGACAACAGATCGGATCAAGAAGTCTCAGAGCTCCGTAGGTGGTGCTGGACTCTCTCTGGGAGAAAACCACTTCCCAACAAACTCTCTCACCTGGAGAAAGCTTCTCACAGGCCTAACAACCTACCTCTTCCAACCTCAACCACCTCTCTCACCTAGAGAGAGTGTTGTATATGCTGGCCAACAAGCCACTCATAGTAAAGCATTGCATGGCCACAATATTCAACTGGGAAAATAGACATGGGCTTCCCAAACAGGTGACAGACACATACTTCAACCCAACTCAGCTAAGAAATTACGGGATAGACTCACGGTTATGGTTTCGGGATTGCGCAAGGTGTATAGAGATTCCACACATAGGCTCAAATTGTTCAGGCAAGGGATCTGAGAAAAAAACCCTAGACAAAGATTGATCATGGATGGTCACAAACTAAGATGGAGGATGGAAGGATGCAAGAGAAAACAATTTTCCCTGTGAGGGTTTTCCTTCACGGTGCACGAGTAAGAAAATTTAGATGCAGAGGCCAAACGGGTTCAGACGGTCCCCGGTAGAATGGAGGAGGAACCCCAAACTCATCTGATGCTTCAACTTTTAACTGCATGTGCCTAGGTCAACACTTGTCTTGCTGGAGATGCATGCATTCCCTTTTTCACATGTTGGAGCTGCATGCATTGTTCCTCCCAGGACTTAGGAAAAAACATATATTTCACATGGATTTTTGGAATAATATTAAAATATTATTCCCAAGGACTTAAGCCCCTAGGCTCAACACTTAGCCTCTCTTCCCAACCTTCCAGCCCCCAATCCCTTACCCACTCTANTCTATGGAAGCTTATTCCCCCATCACTCATTCATCGTGGTCGGTCTGCATGCAACGGTGTTTATATTTTTATTAATGTTCTGCATGATTGCATATACAAAAGTAGGCTCCCAGCCTTAACACTTAGGCTCTCGGACCTAATAACATATAAGTTCACCAACTTATATAAACTTGGCTCACTAGCCTATAAAACATAATTACAACTAATAATG